>JAGWEN010000240.1:0-117500 GCA_018703685.1 Orius laevigatus
TTTATTCAATAAACTCCATTACTTTCTCAAAGACGGACTAAAGAAAAGGGCGGTGACGTAGAGGTTTTCAGTACCTACTCCTAATTTTCAACTAATTTTTAACTATCTATTCTTCCCATTTTTATTTCTTTATCATTTTGTCTTTATTTTCCTTTCATTTTTCATGACATGCGTGTAATGCTGTTGGCTTACAAATAAATTAAAAAAAAATTTTTTTTTTTTTTACTAAAACTGGGCTTTACAAATGTTGATTTTTGAGGTTTTTCACGAAAATTTTGGTTTTTGAATGTCGATTTTGAGGTTTTTTTGTACGAAATTAATGAAGCACAAAAAAATTTGCTCTTATAACCATGATTTTGAGGTTTTTGACAAAAAATTGCCCATTTTAAAGTTGTTTTTGAGGTTTTTTTTTTAACCAAAATTGGGCTTTACAAAATGTTTGATTTTGAGGTTTTTGACAAAAATTTGGCTTTTAAATGTTGATTTTGAGGTTTTTTGACGAAAATTAGGCTTCACACATGATTTCGAGGATTTTATTTACTTTTTTTTTACGAAAATTAGGTTTTACAAGCGTTGATTTTGAGGTTTTTTACGAATTTTGGGGATATTTGCACAAAAAAAAAAAAAAAAAAGATCTTGAGCTTTCCCACACACCCCCTTGCCGCTGGAGTTTAGATCCCGCTAGTGGGATGTCTGGGTTTGAAGTTGGAAGTGTTTTAAAATCGTTTTTGAGGAATAAGAGGCTTAGGTTTGATTAATTTTGATCGTCCTCCTACCCATGGACCATCCTTGAAGGGTTTGCCATTAGGTTTTTTTTAAATCAGCATAATTTGCGATAAATTGACAACATTGTCAGCAGTTCATCTTTGTAGGGTTACAGGGCTTCAAGATTAGTGCCAAAAAATTTACCCTATTTTTGATTAATTGTTCAAACTGGCAACACTTTCAATAGGAACACTTTGTGGGGTGGCAAAGTTGCCACATTAGGTTTAAAAAATTAGCCCAATTGTCGATTAATCGCCTGATTTGGCAACAATGTCAAAAGTACAATTTTGTGGGATGGCAGAGCAGCCAAATTAGGCACACAAAAAATGAGCCCGATTCGCAATAAATTGCCATAAATGGCGAAACAATCAAAAGGCCAACTTTTTGAGATAACAGGGTTGTCATTTTAAGCACCAAAGAAAAATTGCCCATATGTATTGGCAACACTGTCAACAACCCAACTTTGTGGGATTACCAAGTTGCGTAACTAGCCTAAAAAAATTTTTAGAATAGAATAGAATTTTGGGTGCTTGTGTTTTACCAATGTTGATTCTGAGGTTTTCTGACGAAAAAATGGCTCCTAAAACCATGATTTTGAGGTTTTTGACAAAAAATTGTCTCTTTGAAGTTGATTTGAGGTTTTTTTAAACGGAAATTTGGCTTTAGGAATGTTGACTTTGAGGTTTTTGACGAAAATGTGGCTTTAAAAATGTCGACTTTGAGGTTTTTGACGAAAATTTGGCTCTTAAAACCTTGATTTTGAGATTTTCGACGCAAAAAAAAAATCCGCTAAAAAGGCTCTTAAAACTTTGATTGTTGAGGTTTGTGGACGAAAACATTGGGGACCTCTATGGAACCGTGATTTTGAGGTTTTGACGAAATTGGGCTTGCAAACTGTTGATTTTGAGGTTTTAGGAACGAAAATTAGGCTTTACAAATATTGATTTTGAGGTTTTTAAGAAAAATGCTTAAATAAGTTTAGAAAGAAAAAGAAAAAAAAGTTTTGGGGGATATTTGAAAAAAAAAAAAAAAAAAAAAAAAAAAAAAAAAAAAAAAAAGAAGAAGAAGAAGAAGAAGAAGAAGAAGAAAAGAAAAGAGGGCCGGTCTAGGGGATGCGCCGAAAACAGCCGATCTGCCCTCTCACGATTATACTTATATACTGATGCTGCCCCTAGCCGCTTGGGGCTGCTTACGCCAGTTTGGAGGCCACTTGAGCAAAAATAACGCTAAAAAAAAAACGCTGACCGGATGGGGGGGGGGTCTCTACATGTACTTCTGCGGGGGACGCGGGTGGGGTTCTGCGTCCACCCCCCCCCCCCACTCGGGGCCGTTCCGCTCCCTTGGTAGAGGTCAAAAAAATGGCAAAAGAAGCCATATGTTAGTTACTTTTTTCATTTAGCAACAACCAAAAAACCACCGAAACAACACCACCATAACTCAAGGGAAACAAAAAAACAGAAAAAAAGAAAAGATGATAAAAGCAAAATAGATAAAAAAGAACGAAAACAAAAAAAAACGATAAAAGAAAAAAACAAAAAAAAAGAAATAAAAGAAAAAAGACAAAAAAACAAAAATAGAAATAAAGAGGGATAAAGAAACAAAAACATAAAAAAAAACAAAATAATAAAAGAAAAAAAAGAAAAAATAAAGATAAAAAAGAAGAAAGAACAAAAAAAAAAAAATAAAAAAAAACAAAAAAAAAAAAAATAAACCAATTAAAAAAAAATTAAGAATAAAAAAAAAAAACAAAACAAAACAGAAAACACCGCAAAAAATCACACAACAAAAACAACAGAAAGACATACACGAAGTACCCAAAACAACAGGAACACACAAAAACAACACAAAAAAAAACCAACGAAAACAAGACAAATTACACAAAACATACACAAACACAAAAAAAAAAAAAAGACATAAAGAGAAAACAACCACAGCAAAAAATACAACAAAAACCAACAATACAGACAAAAAACAGAAAAGCAAAAAACCACCAAAAACCACATCAACACAAAAAAAAAATACACAGACACAACAACACACATAACAAAAAAAAATAGCAATATTACTGCACAAAACACATACAGCACAAACACAACCCACTACGACCAAACAAGCAAAACGGGGCCAAAAAAAACCAAACAAACCTAAAGAAAAAGCACAAAGCAAACACAAGCGTGGCAAAAATCACCCCAACAACACACATCAAACAGAAACACACACCAAGTACCCGACCAGCCCATACCCAAAACAACAAATACAAAAGCATACAAGGGCACAGGGCAATACATCAAAAAAAGCAAGAAAAAAAAATACAATGAAGCTAAGAACAACAAACAAGAGACACAATTGCGGCAAACCAGCAAAAATACTCAAATAGGGCCACAAAACAAAAAAAAAAAAAAAACACAAAAAAAGAACAACACATAAAAGGCAAAACAAGCAACAAGGGCCACAAACGAAAAGACAAAAAAAAAAAAAAACTAAAGAAAGAGCAAATACAAACCAGACAACTATATGCAAAAAAGAACAGCCACAACGATACAACACAACAAAGAACAAACAACAAAACGGAATAGCAAGAAAAAACAACAAATACAGGCAGCAAAACACAAACGAAGAAGATATACAAAGCAAGCTACGATGGGCACTGCATACAAACCATCAACAGCACAACCAAGCAACAATAAAGGCATCAAGAGCACACAAAACACACCACATACACGACAACAGAAAAAAAAGCGATTAGAAAAAAGGAACATTACCAAATAAAATGAACAAGAAAAGCAACAATGCAAAAGAAAAAAACTAAAAAAAACATCAGACAAAAACGCCAACACAAAGAACACACAAAAAAAAAAAAGAAGTAATTGAACGATATAAAGCAAACAAGTCAAGCAAAACACAGAAAGCCAATATGCTAAAAAGACCTAAAAAGAGATACACAAGAAAGAACAAAAAACAGAACCACCGAAAAACGATGAAAAAAGAATAAGAATAATCAAAGAGACAAAAGTACACCCAGAAAATAATAAAATTACACAACAAAAATACATAAACAAACAACAAAGAAAAGAGAAGAAAAAAAAAATACAACATACAAAACAAAACAAACAACAAAAAGAAAAAAAAAAAAACTAAAACACAAACACATACAAAACAAAAACGCAAAAACCAAATCACATTAAAAAGAACTATAAACAGACAAGAACAAACTAAAAAGCATTTAACACAAACAAAAAACGATTACAATAAAACATAAACATAAGAAGAAGACACATATGAAATAAAAAGACAGCAAATAAACAAAACAAAAAAGTAACATAAATAAAAACAAAAAAAACCACAATACAACCAAAAAAAAACTAACACAGCAGAGATTAAGAAAAGAAACAAACAAATGAATCACTAAAAAAAAATAACAAAAACAGAACACCACAATATCAATAAAAAGACCAACAAAACCAAAAGAACAAGAAGACAAAAAGAAAAAGACAAACAAGCAAAAACAAATCAAAACACATCACAAAAAACAACAAAAAATCATATAAAACACAAAAAAACACACAAATTAAAAACAAAAATCAAACACTAACAAAATAAAAACAAAAAAAAAAAACAGCAAGTACAACAATCATTGAAAAAAAGAAAAAATAAAAAAAAAACACAAATAATAAAAGTATAAAAATAGAAAAATAAAAGAAATACAATAACAAAAAACAAACCACAAAATACATGAACAAACACACAAATAGACTAATAAGGAAAAAGAAAACAAAACAAACAAATATAAAAATCAAATAAAAAACGAAGAAACTAAACCAACAACAATAACATACTAAAAAATAACAAACCCAAAAAAAAAAAGAGAAATAAACAAAAACAAACAAAATAAAACAAAAAGACAAACAAATCAGAACTAGGAAAAAAACAACATTAATAAATCGCAATCAAACAAAAACATAAAAATGACAAATCCAAACAACAACGAAAAACCTGAAAAACTACACAACTAATAAAATAAAACAAAACAAAGAACACTAAAAATAAACAACAAATAAAAAACGAGAAGAACAATCAAAGCATCACCAGCAGGAACACAATCGAACAAACAAAGTAATAAAACAAAAAATACACAAACACATACAAAAAACAACAAAAAAAACAAAAAAAAAAGACATCACCACAACAATAAAAAAAACATAAAACAAACCATTTTTACAATTAAAAAAACTCAATATATTAAAATACAAAATATACTAAACAATCAACATTCAAAAATAAATTCATAAAACACCATACGATAAAAGCATACCGAAAGCAACATAAACAAAACAAACCATTACAAAAACAAAATTAAATACAAAAAATAATATCCAAAAACCAAACAAAAAATATGAAAACAAACCAAATAAAAAAAAATAATAAGCGTTCAAATACCTAATCTACAATTAAAAACCAAGAAAAAAAGTAAAAGACACGAAACAGTAAAGAACATAATAATCAACACGTAAGGAAAAACAAAAAACCATACAAAAAAAACAAAAGAATATAAAACGTATACTCCAACAACAATACAAACAAAGCAAAAATCCATATACTTACAAATATCAACAACAAAAATACAAAAAACAAACATACAAAGTACAAAAAACCAAACACACCAATATCATCAAAATGACAAAAAACTCACAATCATAAAAAACTATCAAAAAAAAAAATAACAAATAGATAAAAATTAATATCACATCTCACATATTCCATAAAAATACTCATGCAATAATTAAAATCTACAAAAAAAAATCTGAAAACCCCCCAAACAATCAAAAATGTACACCAACGTAATTGGTATAACATACAAAACTAACAAACAATACAACAAAAAGAAGAAACTCAAAACAAATAATATCAATTAAAAATACCAAAAACACAAACAAAATAAAAAGGTGATAATACCCACAAACAAACAAATGAAAAAACAACACCAAAAAACACAACAAACAATAACAAAAATAAGAACAATACCTCAAAACAAAAAAAGATACTGAGAACACAACATAATACAATAAAACAAACATAACGAAATAGAAAAAATAATAAAAAACAATAAAAGAAACACGACCAGAAATACAAAAAAACAAAAAAAACACAAACGTTATATCTCAAAAAAATTAATATAAAAAACAATAAATGACTAATAAACTAACTAAGGTAGACAAATACAAAAAACAAATATCAAATAAAAAAAAAAACGAAAAAACAAAAAAAATAGCAACAATACAACTACAAAAGGAAAAAAAAAATACAATACGAAAAACAAAATAAAAAAATGAAAAAAATAAAACAAGAAAGTAAAAAAAAAAAAAGAACAAACAAACAAACAAAAAAAACAAAAAAAAATGTAAAAAACAAAAAAAAAAACAAAAACACAAAACATAAAACTATTACACCAGAATCAAAAATTAAAACAACAAAAAAAACGAAACAGACAAAATAGAAAAAAAAAACAAGAGACCAACCAAAAAAAAAAAAAACAAAAAACAAAAAAAAAACAAAAATACTAAATAAGCCTCAAAACAAATACATAAACTCCAATAAAAACACACATGGAAACAAGAGAAACACGTAATAGTATATAATTATAGGTTGAGTATTAAACTTCATTAATTTTGTTTTGCCATAATGGATGAAAAGTACTCACCTTTTTACGTTCGGCGCAGTTTCAGACGTTTCTTTTTCTAAACTCGATTGTTCGATTCGCGTTTACAATTTTAAACTTTCAAACTCAAATTCGGTTCGGTTCACAAATTTTTGACTTTCAAATTCAAATTCGATCAAGTAAAATAAAATGAAAAGTTTGATCATTTCAAACTCGCGGGAGACGAGAGCGTCCTTTCCGAATCTACCGCCTTTCGGCCTCGTCCTCCACTGCCGACCCAATCAAACTCCAAAATATCCCATAAATCGAATTGATATTTTAAATTGACTCCTATTAAAATTGCGTTTAACAAATATAATTTATAATTTAATTTTAAATAATAATTTCTTGTGATCCTAATGCCCTCTGTGGCTCAAAACTGAACATGATATGGGAGGAAAAATTCAAAATAGTTCGCTTCACGGATATCGATATATCGCCGATATCGATATTATGAAGCCGATATTATAGTGATATCGATATCACTATTCCGATATTGATATCGATATCCTCTCATCGATATCCCATCCCTACACTATACCAAAAACAATATGTACATAGGTATGTATATCAGTATATCACTGAAATAGGCTCTAATTAACCTTAAATTACCCATTTTTATGAGATATATGGAAAAAATTTCATTATCGTACTCTAATTCTAAATCTTTGTCGAGATAGCAAAAACGCAGAGCGTGAACACTGACTAAAAAGGATTTTTTTCAGAGGGTCCTAACGAGTTTAATATTATTTCAAGACCATTTCCTAATACTTCAATGGTTAGCAAACAATGTTTAATAGTCATTTCATTGATTTTTTGACTTCGAATTTTGACCCAATGTCCACCTAGATTTGATGTTTTGACCTGTGTGTGTGTGAGTGTCAGTTCTTATGTTCAGATTTTAGAGGTTCAGTTTCAGTTTTTAGTATCCTTGATTTGTTGCAAATTTGACAAACAAAATCAGCTTACCGTGAAGCGTTTTCTCATCTACTGGAACAAGCACGAAATGAAGCCGCCGGAATAATCCAACAGGAATAATCCTGTTGGTGATCCTTATTCCGGTGTGTTTTGTCACAGACTAGATGTGTTTAGTTTGTAGTTTAGTCTATGGTCATAGATGTATTGCCTACAAATTGTGCTCATCTATATTACTCTCAATAAACAAAATTCTTAAGCTGCATTATTATAATTTATTTAAGGAAAAAGCAAAAGAAATTAATCATATAGAGGTTTGAGGAGGATTTTTTGTTTTCTGCTGAGAGTTAAGGGATATTTTTTTAGCGTTTTGGTTGGCCAAACTGCAATCAAAACCTATTATTTGTTATACGGAAGTAAGGTTTTATAACACTGAAGTTTATTTACCATATATTTTGGAATTAATTTCTTCAAGTTTAAAATGAAATAATCAAATGAATTGAAGGATGGATTGTAATCAAAATTATATGGGAGCGATGCTCGAAGAAATCGCTCTCGAAGGACTTGACGGGATCACTTTAGATGGTAAAATAACAGAAAGGGTTAATTTTTTAAGTTAAAATTTCCTCAGGTCTTTGGCTTCGTCTTATGGACCGTCCTAAGTTTCCGTTTAAAAACATAGACGAATCCCTCAAAATCCACTTATGGAAGTTTATTCGGAAGATGGCGAACGTTCAGTTTTTTGAGTTGCCTGCCGAGAGGGAGCCTTTGTTTGTATTCCGAAGGTTCGATTATGTCGATTCGACCGGCAATTTTTATGATCCGGTAAGTATTTGTTGATTAGCTAAGGTCAGGCATTGAGACCCCAGCTCTCTGCGACTTTTGGGTCCTCATTTTTGCTTATTTTTAGGAAGATGCTCAAAAAAGTATTTACCCTCACAAGCCGGTCGTTAATCAAAAAGTTAAAGGCTCGTGCAGTACATTTGAGACGAGAGTCGACATAACGCAGTGTGTCCGGACGTTGGATTTCCTCGAAGTTTCTGAAAAATATGGCAACAAAATGGTCGTAGTAGCTGATCAAAATGAGCGAAAACGTGCTCTTGCTGTGCCCGAACTGAACCCCCTCACAGAACTCACAGATTTGCAGTACTGCGTTTTAGAAAGAATAGGACGAGCGAGATATTCAGGAGAAATCACTCAAGGAAAATATGGCCTTCAATTGATAACAGAAGATTCCAAAATGCTCTTTTATTACCGAAAGTTTCTATGTAAACATAAACTTGTAACAAAACAAGTTTTTCATGTTAAAGTCGGGAAAAACACAACTTCCGGAACACTTCTCCACTTGACAAAATTTTCGACCAAAATTAAACTGAAGGCTAAATCCGAAGTCGAAAGTATTGTTGAATACCTAAAAAATCAGCCCAAACACTTCTCTTTGTATAAAGATGTCGTCGAACTATTCGAACAGAAAGTTAATTTGAAAAAGATACTTCAAAAACATTCGAAACTTATAAAAGCTGAACTTGTCCCGTACAGAAGTATTTATCCAGATGCGGAAAGCTATGAATGGAAGACAAAAAATGGGACAAACGAGAAATCCGTACGAATAATTAAACTGCTGGAGTCAACCGAAAGCTTTGATGATGATGAAGAAGATGACGACGACGATGAAAATGGACTTTTGGACTCAAAATTTCGAAGACTTGATCGCTCGATGATACGTCAGTGTTATGCTTTCGTCGAACAAGCCGGCCCTCGAGGTCTCACTCAAGTCTCCCTCGGCTCCCTCCTAGCTGCGCCTTCTTTACAAGCCAGATGTCTTTGTAAATATTTAGTCAAACGTAACATCTGCGGCACAGCCATGATCGATCTCGGACGGCAGCGTATAAATCAGTAATTTCTTTGATCTTATAAAATCAACTCTTTCTTTAGTTTTTACAGCAAAAAGTTTGATTCGTCAAAATTCACCATGAAAAATGAAATGTTAGCTGAGAAGACGAAACTGATAGAAATGGTAACTCCTCAAGAAGATGAAGTCGAAGATATGACGAATGAAGTCGATGAAGGTCCCAGTCCTAAAGCTACTCCAGCTCGTAAAAAACTCAAAGTTGTCGAAGAAAAAGGGGTAAGAATCACATCGCTTGATGCCGCAGTAACCATGCCAGTCCTCTGTACCTCTGTCTATGAGGTCTATCTATGGATTGGCTTCAGTCTTGATTGTTGTTAATTTTTATTTTATAGCCCGAGTTTTTCAAAAATGTCCTGAAAGATCCTCCTCGATCTCTTAGACCGACCAAAGAAGAGCTGGATGCTATAGAAACCGAAATCATCACTTCTAAATCAACTCCTACATCAAATAAGTGAGACCTGATGAGTTTTTAAAAACTTTTGTAACTCGATTTTTAGAAATTTCCCTTCTTTGACAGGCGATCCATCCACATCTAATCCAAACAGCCTCACTGTCCGAGTCATAAAACGTGCAAGTCTCATTTTGCAGGCTATCAACAACCACAAAGTCATTCATGACGCACAGAAATTACAAAGGGTAAAACATCAAATTTTTGTTTTAGTTATAACTTTTAGATGATCAATGAAGAGGAGACTTTAGAAGGGTCAACACACACCGTAGACCGAAAAACTGTCCAGCGTTTGATCCAAAAGCTGGTGAACGATGGACACGTCAAGACAATCAAAGTCATCCTCAGAGGTTTTGGAAAAGAAAAAAAGATGACTTACATTTGTCATCCTTCAGTCGATGAAAGTATAACACTTTTTATCTTTTTTACATCTGAACCACTCTTTTTTTTAGCCCATTCTGAAATCCAATCTGCAATCGAACAAGCAAAAATGAAGCTTCCCATCATAACTAAGGAGTCTATCAAAAGAAATGAATCAGATCTAAGCAAAACTTTAAAATACGACAGCGTAAATTTTGACTCACTCGAATTTTCTAGTTTTCATATTTTGTTATAGAAAGCAGGACGAAGATATGGTTATAAACAGAAATTCGTCCGTATGAAGATTCTTCATATTTATCTCCATTATTTAGTCTACGGTTATGATGGTTCTCTAATTGAAGATCTGGATACTTTGAAATCAATAGCCGCTGAAGAAGGTGAAGATGATAGTTTTGTTGAGGAAATGGGCTTAGTATATTCCAAAAATGTCGGCTGGAAAATGTTTATTTCACCGCTCCCTAAGCATGAAGGTAACAAATGTGATGAAATCTGCTGTTCATTTAAAAGTTTTTTAGATTATGGTAATGGATGGTGTCTTATGAGTGATATATTAGTCAGGCTACCTTTGGCATTGTTTATCGCCATTGTGAATGTACCTTACGAGATCCCGAAACTTTATGACTATCTCGACCACCCTATCAAAAAGTATTTTCTGGTTAAAAATCTACCAAAAGATATTTCCAACCATTTAACTATACATCGCAAGTACGATTTTTTTTCCCAATAAATTTGATGATTGATTTTTATATTAGGTATATTTTTGCAATAAGTGATATTATTGCGCGTCTTGGTTATATTGGCTTGATACAAATGGGCCCGCAGAAATTAAAAGAGAAAGATCAAGTATTTATTTATTTGAACAAGCATGCTGTTTTATATGATACAACACCGTCGGAGGTTGGATATAATCATATATCTGACTTGGTTAAATATGAAAGGATAAAATATGACTTGAATACTTCTGAAGATGTCGATCAGTATTGGTATGACCTTTGGAATTTCGCAATGCATACGAATTTGGGATGCCGGGCTAGCATGACAGGTCAGCCCGTTGTCGTCGAAAGTGTCACAACGAAGAAAATCCTTATGGACGCTCTTTTGCCGAAAACTCAAGAAGAAGCCATTGCTGCGGATGTCGGCTATCTTCCTGGCGATCATCTCGGTGCTGCTGGTTTAGACAGCGACATGTTTTCGTATGTTTAAAAGAAAATACTTCAATTTTTTTTTAAACATTTTATTGCAGCCATATTAAACGAAATTGGTATTGGACGACCAACGAAGGAAAAGTCGACATAAATGTTGGAAGAAATGTGTTAGACCCTCCATCAATGAAAGCCGTAAATAAGAAATTAGAATGAAATTCCTAAACTTTTATTTTAGACTCAGAGAAGAAGTTTTGGGCAGCCTGAATCTCTTAAAAAGAAATCTCAAAGAGAGAAGAAAACGCCGAACAATCAAGACCCTCTTGAGATTCTTGAAGAAGCGGAAACCGTGAGTAAAGTCGTCAAAAAAGCACCCAAAAAGAAAGACAAGTCAAAACTGAAGAATCGCCCCATTGTGAAAGCCAAACACAGAAAAATTACCCGAATCGTCCAGCCGAAAATGACTAGATATGCAAGAAAACCGTATTACGATCAAGTCGATAAAGAAGCACTCAGAAGAATGGTTAAATTGTAAGTGGACTTGAAATTGTGTACGAAAAAAAACTGTTGGCTCTAATTTTTAGGAGGGTCGACTGGTCGTCAAAAGAAGACAATCTGCTTTTAATTTGCAAAGTCGCTTCTTTATATATGACAGACAACAAAAAAAGGCACATCGCTAAAAACTTCGCTGTCATTCGTGAAATACTTCATTCTACCTATCCTGTTAGTGGCCTAGTATATGTTTTCCTCTATTATAACCTATTATAGCCCTCATGCTTCTTCGTGTTATGATTCTTTATTGCATTAATTTCAAGGAGCTGTCAAAGAACAAAACGTCCCGTGCTTGCCAAAGAAGGATGCTTTACATGATGAAAACCCCAGCGACGTCGCACAGCGTCTACATGTGCCTCGAAGAAATACGACAAGATCCTGACATCCATGAAAAATTCAGCGTATGATTACCTTCTACTCGCTCAATCTAATTTGAATTTTATCAGAGCTCAGTCGAGAATCTGGATGCACTTCTAAAATCGAAAGGCGAAGGACCTAAAGGCTGCCAAGAAGAGTACGACAAAATTTTCAGAAGTTTGGTCTCAATGCTTATTGTCAAATTAAAGACGATCACAGCCAAAGACAACACAACGCTCGATAATATTTCCATTCCTGACACACTCGATGAATTCAAGTACGTTTAAATCATAAACAGGAACAAATTTAATTTTAATTTTAGAAATCTTTACAAAATTGTGGTCCCTGAAAAGTTGTATTTGCGTAATGGGTCGTTTAATGTTGTCCAAAATACCGTGGATGTTCTTTGCTCCGTTGTAAATACAGTCATACATGTAAGTATCGCTGATAATTTGATAAAAATTGAGATTTCTTTAGAGTTCACTCTGTTGCCTTACGGACAAAACGTCTTATTCATACCAGCTTTTCTTCATCTATCAACAATATCCGGATAAGCTTTTGAGATCAGTGATGGCGAAATGCAGATCGATGGCGATCGTCTCGTGTCGTAAAAGATACAAAAGATGGAAAACGATGACAAGCAGTTTTCTTCCATTAAGCTCGTCGCCTTTTCAACTTTCGATCATGTAAATATCATTAAAATGGGACTGGGGCATTATGGCAAGAACCAGGGTTGGATAGGCCCACCGGGAGATTGGGAAATTCCCAAAGGGACGCTTCGATTGGATGGTGCAGGTCCGGTCATCGGATTTTCATACTTGTTGGGCCCTTTTTAAAAGCAATCTACTTAAGTAAATAGTTTGCGTTCCTTCACAACAATTAATATGGCCCTTTTCAGCTTCATTTTTGATTCCTTTTGGATATCAGGGCCTTTTTAACTAGGTACTATTCCTTAATAACAAATAAGGCACTTCCTTTACTAAGTTTACTTTACTCCTCGTTCCTTTAAGACGAAAATGGACCTCTTTAGCTTGATGTTTGATCCTTTTTTGACCCCAAGGGCCCTAGATTTTTCTCCTTAATGACAAAAAAAAAAAAAAAAAAACCCTTTTAGCTTGATTTTTATTCTTTTTGGACTCGAGTTGCCCTATTTAATCATTTTAAGACTTTTTAAGGGGAGGGGTATGAGAATTTCCCAGATCTGTTAATACCCAGGCAAAAACCCAAATTTTATCGCTTGAATTTGTGATTTTTAGGTATGTGAATATATTGCAAACAAAATATCAATTCAGAATTTTCTCTGAGGCTTATGAAGGCTTGGAGAACATTTTGCAAAGTGCTGAAGAAGACAAAGATTTAATTAGTGATGTAGAAATTCATGCAAGAAATGGAGGCGAATGTGCTAACATTGTTGAACTCTACACTGCAGGATTTGTAAGTATTTTTTTTTAACTTGACAAAATTTAAGGTTTATTTTAGGTCGATCTAAAAGTCATCTTTCCGGAGCATTTGATCGTCTTGGACCCTCGGCTTTCAGAACAGGAAGAAAGTTATCATTTGATTATGAAAGTAAGCTTTGATATTTTTTGAGTCGATTTTTTTTTTATTTTGAGATGTTTTCAGAGGTTTAAAGAAATGTTGACAATCATTTCCTCGAAAGGGTCAAAAAAAGAGAAAATTTCCGGCCAATCGGACGATGAAGATGATGACGAAGAAGAAGATTGTGGACCAAAAGTCCCAGATGTTGATGACACCGAAGAATTTAATTTGACGAATAAAATCGGTCTGACAAATACGACTTCACGTCTTGCCTTATACATGATGAGGGACGAGCCTGTAGAACAACTCGACAAAGGATTACAACATGCTCATGATTATTTCGTTTTAAAACCATGCAAAGTAATTTATTTCCTTATCGGAATATTTTGTACTTAATTTTCTTTTAGGTTTTGATCAGTTTGGACCAAGGAAAAACCCTAAACACCCTTCAAAACTCAATTGATAAAGCGACATTTTCAAAAGAGTTAAAACGATTGGCTAATTTTCCTGAAAAACATGTTGAAACCGATGCTATTATCCAGGAGCTGAAGTCATCATGCGATAAACTCAGTTTGGTCCTTCTACTTCAACATTTGGAGCAGAAAAAAGAATTGGGTGCCACCTACAATGATATTGAAGTATGTATCGCACTAATTGCAGTCTCCAGAAAATCAATTTCTGGTTTTTAATGATTTTAACAACGAAAAATACAAACCCTTGACTCGACACATTTATCGATTTCTTCCAAGATCTAATTTTTTTTGACGATTTTAAGGGTGAAAAGCAAGAATTCTGTTAAATCAATCTTTTTGTCTTTTGCAGCAAGGTGTTGGAGGTACAAAAAAAGTGTCTGACATTTTGGAATTACTGGTTGACCGACAGTTCATATTGAAGACGGGAAGCGTAAATATACGTTTTGTACATAACAAATTTACAAAACCGTGGCTTGTCAAGTCCTACTTCATACCTCGCCATAAACGCGAGCAAATGGGCAATCCGACCGTAAATTCTTCCCTTCAAGTTGTCATGGACGATGAAGGACCTCAACGAAAGAAGAGAAAAGTCGAAAATGAAGAATCGACTTCCGAAATCATTGACCTTTGCGACGAATCCGTCCAAAAAGACGAAGTTATGTCGATGATGCACGAAGGGAAGATATTTCCGAAAACCATCGTTTCGCAGAAAAAGCGACGATGGGTCAATCTTCCCAAGGAAAACAAATTTCAAGACACGGATTTTTCGTAAGTTAAATTTTTATTAAGAAATGTAAAACAAAATATATATTTTCAGATCAATGGAGCCGATTCTCATATCAATCAAGCCGTGGATTCGTGTCGATGGGACTGTCAATCACCGAGTTCTTGATCGTCTTTTAGGTTCTGTTCTCGGCCACTGTTTAAATTACCCAGGAGTCACTTTCAAATCCATTTCTGAACGTTTTACTCCAGCTTTACAACCTGTTCACGTTTTTGAACTAGTACAAGTAAATTTGAAAAAACATTTTTATTTTCACTACTAATTTTATTATCTTTTGCAGATTTTGGTTGAAATTGATTGTGTATCTGTTCTTCGTATCAAGAAATCACACAAAGCCACACTTTTTTCTAAACGTTCTTCCATTGATATAGGTTGGTTGGACCTTAGCCATTCGTCTCCCACAAAATTCAGTTTGATTAAACAATTTTTTTTTAATTTCAGAAGAGTCAAATGGATTCGGGGATTTGATCGATCTGCTCATCGAGCCTAAAAATCTTGCCATTTCCAAACTGGGACATTTCATCGGAAAAACTGCATACAAAACGGATTATTTGGATGCATTGACTTATGCTAAAATGTTTCGCAATGCCTAATTTTTTTATCAATAATCAATTTTTTTATTTAATTGATCAAATATTTTGTGGTAAAAATGGACCTGGAAGATTTCAGCTCCAGGTGGACTTTGACAGTTTTGGGCTAGATCAATTTAACAAATGGATAGGGTGTGGTAAGGGGTATAAGGAGTGTAATTCATTGGTGGAAAAGGAGTAAAATCCAAAAAGTGACAGAAATGTGTCCCCAGACCACCCTTATCATGAAGGTCTCTTGGCCCAGAGCCTCCATCGCCGACCAATAGCTTCTTTCCCCTTCGAAATCCGCTAAAAGGGGAGGGGCGAACCTTTTTATTATGAAAAAGCTCCTTTCTAAACTAATTCCATACCTTTTCTTAGAGTAATGAGGGACTAATGGCTATTTTTCGCCATTATATGGTTCTTTATCATCTCAAAAACTTTTGTTATTGAAGGCTAAGTACTCACCAAAATTGTCAATGTTGTCGGGAGCAGCATCAAAGTCAGAGTTTTGACTCAATAGTCAATGGGTACCCTTCCTGAATTCCTGTAATTTTTATGTATGTTTATATTGCTGTAAAATTTGCTTAAAAAATAAAAATATTAGATGAAAAGAATATTGTATCTTTATTCCAATTCAGGATTTAAATGGATCCTTGTCAAGATTGCATGATAAATTAATTATCCAAATCACCTTGTTGAGAACATCCATCGATGAGAACATCAATCGGCTTTCTATGGCTTGAATTTAACGCTCTTAGTGAAGCGCTCTCAGCGGGCATTTGTAGAAACTTCGTCACCATTGCTCTGTGATCTTTCTTCATGCTCATACTTGTTCGCGATCGCCGATTTCCCCCTCCATTTTAGTTAGTGTTTTGTTTTCTGACGTGATTCTTTGTTGCCGAAGTTCCATTTTCTTGGCCTCTTCCTCTAAAATTCCTATTTGAATCGGGTAGTTTTAATATTTTTAAAATATATGCTCATCCCGAAAAGACTTTTTTATGTATATTTGTTGGTATAATTGATAACGTAAAGATCGTGTATTGATTTTTCGATCACGATTTCGAACCGACAGAGTAAGTGGAATGGATTTTCATTTCTTTTCGTTTTAATTTAGTTTTTTTTTTTTTAAGGAAATGCCATTCAGCATCAAAAATTATTTACCTACTTTTTCAAGAAGTTCTGAAAGGGAGCAAAGCGATCCAAACGATCCTCCTCCTGGTCAGAGTAATTTGGACGAATATGAGTTCAATGATCGTGAATGGAGTAAGATATTCGACAGTTCTGAGAGCGAAATGCCTGTTTTGCCGAGGCCTAGGAAGCCCAAATATACATATGCGAAGACGAAAGTTGAAAATGTTCAAGAGATAACTTCACGTTTGCCGCAGAAACCGAAAATTCCTGATATATTAAGTAGACCGAAACTTATTTTGGACCGAATAGAAAGCCAAGATGAACCACAAAAGCCCTGTTTGAAACAGAAGTTAAAGTATTCGAGAGCTCGAAACCAACTTGCGAATGATTTCCAGACTTACCGCAGCTTCCGTTTTCTTCCATCTGAAGACGACGCTGAAAGTTTCAATAGGCGCCGCCTACCGTCAGATCTTGATGAATCTCCGGCTCTTAATTTAACCTCGCCTTCCCCTTCTGCGAAACCCAATCCATTTCAAAAGAAGAAAGTAAAGCTCTACAGCCCTCGTTCCGATACCGAGGAACAAAATGAGGAACACTTCATGGCAAAGAAAAAAATTGGTACATTGGGAGTCAATCTGGAAATTCTTTCGCCGAAAAAGAAGCCCCAGAGACTTCCCAGGAGAAGTACAAAGCAGAAAAAGAGCATTAAAAGTCAAAAAAGAGAGATAAAAGACGAAACTTGTTCTTCCAAGGGGGGGAAACGCTCACTAGGTAAGGTGATCAAACAGGTCAATGCACATTTTTTCTGCTTTTTTTGGACTGATTAACTTGACATAGCTATGTTCACATGATGCCAATTACGGTGCTAGTGGATTTTTGGACAGGTAAAGACCTTTTTCACCCTGATTTTGACAAGATAAGACACTTTTCAGACAGATTTTCACCATTTTCCGACTAGAGAAGACACTTTTCAGCCTTAAGAGATCCTTTTTTGACCAGGAAAGTCCCTTTTCAGTCTGGTTTTGAAAATTTTTGGACAGGAAGACTCTTTATAGCGAGGTTTTAAAGGTTCTACTATTTTCAGAAAAAATTGAAAAGACTAGTTGTAGATACGCAAAATTAAAACTTTTATCTGGTCACCCTACAGTATAGCCATTTCACCATACATTACTAGGCATCATGTGAACACTGTGATGATCCATCCGTCCATCCTCAGTTGACCCACTTGTTCTATTAAAACTCAATTCTAGAAGAGAACGGAAATGATGCCACCCCATTTAAACATCGCCGTACTTCAACTCGCATAAAAAAAGAATTTAACTATGCTGAAAATAAAACTGAAGATAGCGACGCCATAGTTAACTTAGATTCTGATTACGTCGAAGAAAAGAAATCGTGCAAAAAAGCAGAAAAGAACATTACAAAAAAAACTGAAGTTCCAGCAGAAGAAATGCAACTGAGTACTGTGGAACCTATCTCGATTTCATCCGAACATGGCAAGATTTTTTATTTATTCTAGTTAATGTTTACTAACTATTTTACAGTTGAAGTAATCGAAGAACCTATAGAGACAATAAAAATTGGCTCTACGAGTGAACCAGTCCATGGTAAGAAGTTATACATATTGGAAAACTAATTATGGTTTCTTTGAACAGAAGCAGCACCTGAGCAAGTCAGTGATGGCTTTGGAAATGTGGATCGCACAGAAGGTTTGTTTTACCATCTAAAACAACTTCAACTTTTTTTAATTCCTTTTTTTAACAGAAACATTTGAGAATAGAGCTGAAGATTCTGGAAAAATGAGCAAAGCTGAAACTTCGAACATAATCAGTGGAGTTGAAGTTTCAGAAAGAATAAACGACGCCGATTCTTTACAAAGGATCAGCATAGCAGTCGAAGGAATCTCCACTGCTTTACAGGAACAGAACCAAATAATCGCCGTTACCTTCCAGCAACAAAACCAGATACTGAAAACCCTTGAGTCAATAATGGCCAAAGTATTTGCAACGAATACCACATAAAAGAAATGATCGAATTGTTTCTTAAATTGTTCAATTTTTTTTTTTTGTCTGATTATTAGCATTTTTTGTTTAATTATAATTTTGTTTGTGTTTAATCTTTCTAAAGATCTTTTAGAAAAAATTTTATTCTTCGAGAAATATGAGAAGTATTAAATTGTATGTTCTTCGTCCAGAGACTTTTTCTAGACTGAAGAGTAATTATGAGAACATATGATCGAAAATAAAATAGAGCACGTGATAATTTTACATCCCCCCCCCCCCCCTTGAGAAAGTTATTGAGGGGGTGTGATGGAAGCAACTTTGAGGAATGGAAAAAATTCGAAATCTTCTTCTTTTGAATAACTAAAGTGACATTCGAACCTGTTTCATAAATTGCGTCGACTTGCAGTGTGTCGTCAATGATTGCTCTAACTTTTATCAGTGGATCTGATTTCGCCCGGATATTTATTTTAAAGAATTCGTAGTTTTCGCCTTGTTCTTCTGTCGGCATTCGTTTTTTGGTGAAAAAGATTTGGATTTCCCAATGTCGCACAAAAGGGACACGGTTTGCGATCTTTCTTTTCTGATTCTTTTCCGTTCGAATTCTTGGGTGAAAGAGACGACCGTTTCTTTGAAAAACCAAATTCGAGTTTTTTGACTTCCTCAAAGAGCAAAGCCATAGAAGTCACTTTTTCTCGATCGAGTCTTTCCTGAATTTCGTCGGGCAATCCATTAACGATGAGATTAATGCACAAAGTTTTTCTTTCGCCAACACGTATTCAACTATCGATCCACCTAAGTACTTGAATGAAAATGCTTTTTTTACTATTGTCCATCCTTTGTCCACAAAAACGACCAAAAAGGAGTCTTTCCAATCAGCCCATTTTGCTGTTAATCCAATTTTTCTTATCTTCTGTTCATGCTTCGATTTTGAACTTGTCGTTTCGAATTGGAAATCGCTCACATTCGCTTTCAAAAGATAGAAACCATTTTATTCTTCTATAAATAGGAGAAGAATTAAATAATATGTTCTTCGTCCAGAGACTTTTTCTACACTGGAGTAATTTTGAGAGCATATGATCTAAAATAAAATAGAACACGTGATAATTTTACATCTTTAAACGGTTTTTATATTTGAGTACTCATTTTGAATATGTTTCCACAAGAAAGAACCATAAAAGGCAGATTTTGAGCGTTTTAGGCAATTTTGAACCTCATCGATTACTTTGAACCATTTAGCATTGATTTACTCCTATTTTTTTAAAAAATTTATTTCTTTAAAAATTCTATGAACGTCTCTCGAGGAAGGCCAATGTTGGCGACCATTTTAAGTTTTTTCTTCCCTTCGGCTTGTTTTTGTAAAAGTTTATTCCGTCTCTGGACGTCACCTCCGCTCTAAAATTCGGATGTTATCGGCATCCTTCGACAAAAGGGTCGACTTGAAATTTTAAGGGAATTCGAGGATGCCTTACCTTTAGTTTTCCAGTAACATCTTTTCTGTAAGGCTTTAAATTATCACGCCCGACTATCTTCCCACCAACCTTTGCTTGGATGGCAATCTGTTCAAAAATAAATAATAAAATAAAGTCGATAAATTCGTACTAACATGGAATTGCTGACGAGGAATGACGTCGACTAAACGATGGCACATGTTCCTTCCAATATTCCCGGCTTTGGATGAATGAACGATCGAGCTTAATTCCTCAACTTCGACACCATTAAGTAAAATTTTAAGCTAAAAACAAAATTTCCACGGCCAATGTCTAATGATGACTTACTTTCACCAAACTAGATTTCACGTATCCTCTATCCTCGTAATCAAAGCTGGCGAATCCGGATGAGATCGATTTAAGCTTGTCATGAAAATCGATGATGATTTCGTTTAAAGGTAACAAGAATTTGATCATAACTCGGGTGTTGTCTATATTGACAGCACTTTCTTGAATTCCTCTCCTCTCCATACAAAGTGACATTACATCCCCTAAGTAGATATCTAGAAAAAAAGGTCATGTAGGAATATTAATCTTAGAAGAGGTACCTGGAGTTATTATAGTTCCTAAAACAATTGGTTCGAGGGTTTCTTCAATATGTTGTGGATCGGGGAACTCTGCAGGATTAGAAATAAATATTTCTTGACCTCCATATTTTTCGATGATAGATTTAGAGTTTTGAAGTATGACTAAAAAATTTCATTAGGCATTATCTTTGAGTATATAAATTACTAATTAGTAATGTATTATTTTTATTTGCTTTACTTTTGTAGGTAACGCTGGGAGAAGTGACAATGGCTTGGGCATCGTATTCTTGCTCAAGTCGTTGGTTAAAGACTTCTAAATGGAGCAATCCGAGGAAGCCAAGTCTCCATCCTTGACCCAGTGCAGGGCTAAAATAGGTGGGCAGTGTTTATGGTGCCATGTTTTGTGATATTTACCTGGTGTCAAGTTTGACTGATACAGCGTAATCGTTGAGAGTAAGTTTTTCAATTGCGTTTCGAAGTGAAATCTGTTGTGATTGGTCGAAAGGATAAACACCGGCAAAAACCATAGGTTGGGTTGGTGCAAAACCTTCGAGTGGTTCAACCTCGCAGTTTTTATGATGCAAAGTGTCTCCAATATGGGCTTCAGATGTTGACCGCATGTTGCAGCTTAAACATCCAACTTGTCCAGCCTTTCTAAAATCCAGAATTAGTCAATGTTGTATGTCTAGACTTGACTAAGGACTAACAAACTAGGAACATTGATTTCTTCTGGGCTTAAAACACCGAGCGATTTTACAGCATATTCTTTGACTGTATGGCACCATTTAACTTCGTCGCCGATTTTGAGTTCTCCATTTTTAACATAAATGAGTCCGATAGCTCCTCGATATTTGTCATACCAGCTATCGAACAATAGAGCCTGAAGAGGTCCATTCCGGTCAGCAGGAGGAGGGGGAATCCTTTCTATTATAGCTTCCAAAACTTTGTCCACCCCAGTCCCTAATTTCGCTGAAATCTAAGAATTTTTAGTCAAAAAGGAGACTTTTTTGTTGGAAAAACCTTTAAAACATCCTGAGGATCGATCGAAAAGATATTCTGAAGCTGCCCTGCTACACCATCGGGATCTGCGTTTTTCAAATCGACTTTGTTTAGGACTGGTATTATAACCAACTCTTTGGTAAAAGCTAAATAAAAATTGGCCACTGTTTGGGCTTGAACACCCTAGGAAATTTGTTAAAAGAAAGAAAATTGGTTATTTTGATTACTTGGTTGGCGTCGACAAGTAAAATGACTCCTTGACATGGTGCTAATGACCTTGAAACTTCATTTGAAAAATCGACATGTCCTGGTGTGTCAATCAAATTCAATAAATAATCTTTCCCATCGTATTCATAGAGCAAAGACGCAGTCTGCGCTTTGACAGTGATACCTCGCTCTTTTTCAACTTGCAGCCTATAAAGCACAGTAGAGACTTGATTATGAGTGGAGACTCAATTTAAAAGGTATATTGAGTTTCCTCGGCAAAATTTAGATCAATTGAGTTGAAATTTGAGCCCTTGATCATAATTAACATAAAATGTGACAAATTTCAAATTCAAGGGTTCACATGGAGCTCAGAAAACGTTTCTTAGTCTCCACTCAGATTCAAAATTTTTAGTGATTTGGTTAAGATCTGGTGATTACCTGTCCAGAACTTGCTTGTTCGACTTATCGGGCTGAAGTAGACCTGTGATTTCAAGGATTCGATCGGCAAGCGTGCTTTTACCATGATCGACATGAGCGATTATGCTGAAATTTCTTATATTTTCTGGTTCCACTTTATCAAAACGTAATTGATAGTCTTTCACCCTTTCTTCTACCTTTTCGTTGAATTTTTGATATTTTCTGAAACAAATTGATCAAAAATAAGAAAATTTTATGGAAAGGATACCTTAAAATCGAACAGCTTGGATACCAAGAGTTTGATCGACCAACAGTTCTAAAAAGGGTGTTTAAATTAGCCATGATAATATAATAAAAAATTAGAATAAAAACATTGGAAGTGTGATAAATGATAAGACGCTGATAACAAAGTAACCGGCTTCCAATTTGCAACCTTCTTGAAAACAGATATCTGTGATTGTTGTGAAACTGTGATATTTGGTTACATTTTTCTGTAAATTATGGATCTGTCAATGGGAGAGAATAGTGAGGAAGTACTTCCTGGGCGTTGGAGCAATTTGCGTAAGATTCTTGAGACTGCTGGTCCGTTTTGCCATCCGGAATTCGAACCTTCTGCAGAAACTCTTCCTTTTCTGCAGTCCTCATGTAAGATTCTGGTGGTCGGCGCTGGAGGTTTGGGATGCGAGCTGCTTAAAAATTTGGCGCTCATGGGCTTTCGTCAAATTCACGTCATCGACATGGATACGATCGACCTTTCCAACTTGAACCGTCAGTTTCTCTTCAGGAGGAAAGACGTTGGCTCTTCAAAAGCGGAGACCGCTGCGAATTTTATCAATGCGAGGATCCCTGGTTGCCGCGTGGTTCCCCATTGCTGTAAAATTCAAGATATGGATGAAGAGTTTTACCGTCAGTTCCATATCGTTGTCTGCGGCTTGGACAGCATTGTGGCCAGAAGATGGATCAACGGAATGCTAGTCGCTCTTTTGGCGTATGACGACGAGGGGAATGTCGACCAAACTTCGCTTATTCCGATGGTGGATGGTGGCACTGAAGGGTTCAAAGGAAATGCCCGGGTCATTTTACCTGGAATATCACCTTGTGTTGACTGCACACTTGATCTTTACCCACCCCAAGTAAGTATACCCTAAATAATTTGCAAGTTCATATGTCACAACAAATCTTGTGCTTGTTTCAGGTGAACTATCCTCTTTGTACGATTGCTAATACTCCTCGTCTACCTGAGCATTGTATAGAGTATGTTAAGTTAATCCAGTGGAACAAAGAGAACCCATTTGATTGTCCATTGGATGGTGACGATCCTGCACATATCAATTGGGTTTATGAAAAATCTCAAGATAGAGCGAACCAATTTAACATATCAGGAATAACGTACAGACTTGTGCAAGGCGTTGTCAAAAACATAATTCCTGCAGTGGCTTCTACAAATGCCGTCATCGCAGCAGCATGTGCGACCGAAGTTTTCAAAATAGCGACCAATTGCTGCGCTCCATTGAACAACTACATGGTTTTCAACGACCTCGATGGTATCTACAGTTACAGTTATGAAGCGGAGAAGAATCCTAACTGCGTTGTCTGCAGCAATAGGCCTCAGACACTTGAAGTGACCGATGGCGATATCAAACTTCAGGAGCTCATCGACGTTCTGAGCGAGCAGCCGTTTCAAATGAAAAATCCCGGATTGACGGCTAACATTAACGGAAAATCAAGGACCCTTTACCTTCCTACAGTCAAAAGTATCGAAGCCCAAACAAGAGAAAATCTTAAAAAGACGTTAACAGAATTAGGAATTGATGATGGTGTCCAAATGTATGTAGCGGATACAACGAATCCTAACACTTTGGTATTTCAGCTTAAATTTAAAGGAATATCTGATTAAATATTTGTAACTTTTCAATAAACAACTTCAGTTTAATACATATTTTTATTTTGTTCTTTTCAAAAAATCTTGGGAGAAATTTACGCTCCAGTTGGCCAGCCTGTTCTCAAACCGTCAAAAACACCAAACAGCATGGTTTTATTATTATTTTTTTTTATAATTGATTTATGTTGACAACTTTTTATGTGTTTCAATGATTAAATAATAAATACCATTTAAAATGAACGATTCTGAAGGAAAACAGAAAAAACAATTTGATAAGAAGAAATGGAGAGAGTTAAAATATAGTAAAACAGCACGGAGTGAGTTTTTATTTTATGTTTGACAGGTTTCAGATATTTTATTAATGTTTGTGATTTTTGTTAGTAAAACAATGGGAGGAAAAGAGGAAGAAAGTAATGAAACATAAATTGAACCGACAATTACGGAAAGAAGGGAGTTCCTTCAAAGGTTCAGACTCAAAAGCAGAGGCAGCTATTCAAAAAAGGTATGCATGTTAAGGATGGCAGGCTACGCGACAGGAGGGGGGGCTCGGCAATGAGATAGCTGCTGCTAGGGATAGGGTGCATGCATTCTATTAAATTCGAATTGCCAGGTACCCCATTGTAATGTGGTCCTGTTGTCCTTCATAGGGTCTAAGGTAGATGTAGAAGGGATGTCCAATAGAGTTGAATATTAGTGGCATAAATAGTGCAGACATGCTGAGTGTATGTTAACCTTCTGAAATGGCTAAGATGGTCCTAAGAATTTGATAGCAGTGGCTTAACAGATTGATTGTGATGATACATTGAGTCTGAGTGACCCCCCTGTGCTGAAATGTGCAAATGTGGCGAGAGGAGGCTTGACACTATAGGTTCTGGGATTCCTGCAGAAGGGATGGTCTTAGAATTGAACAGCAGTGGCTAGTAGGGGTATCTCTTTAGACCGTGGTGAGCAGGTTCTTCACCACCAGCAGGTTCTTACTGAGAGGGAGACGAGATTGGGCCTTGTTATCAATTTTAAGCCACAATTTCTGATAGCTTTTGATTTAAATGTTCTTGATTTTCAGAGGAAAAGTCGACATATTGAACTCTCTCAAGGAAAGAAAGAAAAACAAAGAAGCGAAAGCGAAGGCATTGGCTGTCCAAGCGAAAGAGAGGGAAGAGGCGCTCCAACGATACAAAAAGAAGAAAATCGAAAAGATAAAGAAACTGACGAAAAAGACCAAAAAAGGTCAGCCACTTATGAATGCCAGAGTTGAACTGCTGTATAAACAAATTCAAGACAGTTTATCTCCAAATTGATGTCAATTTAATTATTAAATAAAAAAAATTTGTACATATAATAGAATTTTATTTTTATTTCATAAGATCACAAATAAACTACATTTACATACAACAAAATATATAAACTATTTATGACAACATAGACTTTAATTTTTATGATTTTGGTGGTTCTGGTTTTTTGAACTCATTTTCAGTGCCCAGATAATTCATGTCGGTGTCTTTAAGTTCAATATTGTTCTCTTTCATGCTTTTCTGAAAATACAAAAAAAGGTCAAACATTGAAGAATGAAGGTTTCAAAAGGAAACAACAATGAAAACAAGGACGACGTCTGCAAAATTAATACCTCAACACATTCTTTATAAACTTTAAGCAGATCTGCGCACATCGAATCATTTTTGTCGCCTTTTAAAAATTTCTCACTGAACCAATAATTAAAACAGGCGTCGTACTGTTCCCTCAATGTGCGACAAGCCTCCATGGTAATAAGTTACTTTAATTCTAGTATTTCTTAGACCTGCAAAATTCCGTTCATTACAAATCAAGATGTCGCACATGCGGGACAGAGGAGAATGGGAAGCGTGTTTTCAGGTCCTGTCCAGCAGGAGCAGTCTCACCTGAACGCACTCCTGGTATATCTTGAAAAGTGCTTCACAAGGTTCTTCGTTTGTTGTGCCTCTAAGAAATTTTTCTCTGAACCAAACATTGAAACAGTCGTCATATTTCTGTTTGATCTCAGTGCAACTCTTCCCTATACTGTTCATCATCTGAAAAATTAAGAAATTAAATGCTAGAATTCAATCCACCGTTGTATTGGCATCTAGAGCCTTTTTCCAGTGTATTCGCCAAGGGATGGATCCAAAATTGACTTAGAGATGGAGGGTTTACTGCCCCTAGCAATGGCTCTTTAAATCACTTCTTGCACTCCATTGAGTTTGTCTTTCTTAGCCAGTCATAATTAGAATTAGTTGCATTAAAAGGACCATATTCTCTGCAGTGGAATTCATGGCTTCCAACAGAGAGCAAGCTGATTGCGAGCCTTGGTAGACCTACACTCAAGTCGATAAGGGAACCATCCAAACCTGACCTTTGAGCCTCATGTTAAAGGTCTCGGGCTGCTACTGCACTATACAGACTTTACTCATGTGGCACTTGACCGCCACATTTCTGGCTTGGTTAAGCAAACCATCTTCTGCCAACACTCTTGACAGGTGCAAGTTTTACACAACGCTTCACCCCGAACAGAGCAACCGCTTACCAGCTCGTAAAGTCCAGGAATGTTTATAAGTCCATAATAATGGCAAATTCAACAGCACCAAAACAGCAACTTGAAAGTGATTAAAACAACGATGGAATGATGAAACATATGAAACTTTTATCAGCTTCACGGTTTTCACTTTTCTTTGCTTATCCTTATCTTAATAGCGTGTAGCATTGTTGCCAACTGATGCATTAAATTTCCCGAATTCCCTCGATTCTATGCCTCGATCATTTTGCATAAAATATGGCTTTTCAGAAAATACAGATTTGCAGGAAATTTATCAATTCTGAACAAGAGTATCGCGGTGGTAGCGACGAAAATACGTGCTGGCCCTGAAAAGGGCCGACGTAGCGTACTGAACCACGCGATCGGGTGGATCGGAGATAGTGAGAGGCCAAGTGGCCACGGTGGCTAACTAGAGCCGGTGGAGAAGCCGGGAAGGCGAGAGAGCGGTTGGGCATGAGAAAGCAGCGAGAGTCCATTCGAGTTTCTTCTTGTTATAGTGATAGTTTATAGTTTTAAGAAAAGGGGAGTTCATCATTTTTTTGCGTTATTTATGATTTTTTCATGCCTAATTTATCAATCCTATAGCAATATGTCATCGTTATTTAAAATTACATCAATAATTAACAAACAAAAAAACAGTGAATGGAATAAAAAAAAATTACTTAATTAATAAAATAAAATACCTATATTGGCTTAAGGAAAACAGTCCGCATCAAGATATGCAACTAAATTCTGTGATGTGACTGCTTGCAGTCACAACAAATGGCGGCAAGCCCTCAAAAAATCGCCGAATTAGAAAATTCACAGCCACCGTCCATCAATAATATCCAACAAAACAAAACATGTAAATTAAAGATAAAATTTTATTTAAGGATACAAAACAAAAAAATTTAAAAAAAAAATTAGCTACAATTAATTTTTTTTAATAATAAAACCATTTTACTATAAAAATGAAGAGAGAAAAATCAACATAAAATTACTCTTTAGAAAAAACAAAAAAAGAAACTTATAAAATCAACATTTTCTTCCACTTAATTTAAAAAGTCAAACATAAATCGAAAAAGAACATCGAAAATATATCACAAACACAAAAAGATGACTAGTAAACAGAAAAAAAAAATTAAGAGGAGCCCTTGGTAAAAAGAGAAAACAAACTGGGAAAATTGGCACAGAATTAAAACTAAAAGAAAAAGAAACGTCTTGGCACTAAAAAATAATAATAAAATCAAAATATGAGCTGAAAAAATGTCACAACTAGAAAGAAAAAAAAACACGACGGCAACTGGGAAAATGATCCAACCACAGACTTAGAGCTCAAAAATTTGAAGACCCAAGAACCTGTAGATTTTTTAAAGTTTTGTAACTTCATGTAGACAAGTTTAACTGTCTCCTCAAAGGATTTCGTCTACTTCTATTTATGTTGTTTTACTGTATGGAAGGTGAAGGCTGCCCAAACCTTCAGATCAATGTTTCATGAGAAAATTTTCGGTAAACCACAGTTGCCATGTGAAAAAAGCATACAACTGACACACAACACAGCTATAAAAAATGAAAACGAAACAAAATAGCTTCCTTCTTGTAGAAATCCGCTAGAAATGAATAGGAGTACAATCGTATACATCAAATATCTTTTTAGTGCGTAGTAATATTTTTTTTTGCTCATAACTTTTAAATATGGGGAGTACTAATTTTTATTTTACATTTAGAAGACTCCTATAAGGAATTAAAGGAATGAAAAACCCTACTACATAAATTTATAATGGAATGATTTTTAGTGTTACTAGTAAAGAAAAAATAAAGGGTCTTTTTTATGATCAGGTATTACAGAGTCTGTAGCATCGGACGTCATTGGCAAGGCGGAATATGTTTTGCGTGAACGATGGCAGATCCTTAAAAAAAATCAATGAATGGAAAAAGAGTTATAATGACTTACTGTATCCGGCTTGATGTTTTTCTTGAGGATGTCTCGTTGGTTTTCGTCGAGTCCAGAAGTCTGAGATAAGAAGGTCGGAAGGAAACTGTTGAAGAAAGTATCGAAGTTGACGGCTGCCATATTGTATATGGCGGTGGCGATCTCATCGCTGAGTAAAGCGTGCGTTTTGTTGATGAGGGTCGTCAGAAGGACGGTGAGGAGCAACGCTAAAAATTGTACCCTGAACATCTCTTTATGATAGAGCTTCCATTTGTGATTGATAGATTCCAACGCTTGGAGATTCTGAGAGAATATGGAAATGTCCGGCTGTGTCAGTGACTGGCCGAAAGCAGTCAATATGGCGGCCAACTGGTCGCCGTGTTCCAAAACAGGTTGACAGTCTTGAACCGCTCCTTGGTAAAAATATTGCCATTTGTGCATGACCAGACTAAAAACAATTAAATAAAGTTTTCCCCAAATATTTTAAGTTACCTAGAGAGTAAATGATAAAGGGGTGGTTTGATGGTTGCGCTTGTTGTTTCTGTAACCGAGGGAAGGATATTTTCAAGACAGAGTGCGATACAACTAGGAACGAAATGTTTAAAAGATGCCGCAGGCTGTTCTATCACAAGGGTCAAAAGTTGAAGCAGTTTGTCAACCCCACAGCTTATTTCTGAGATTTCACACCTATAAAAACATGGATTATAAGTCAAAGAAATAGAGAGGCTTACTGTGTAAATGAACTTATAAAAGTGTGAACTGCTCTTTGGGTAAATTGAGCTCCCATTTGGTGTTGAAGTGTTCTAAACGCTTCTAAGAAAAGGGTCAACATGGCGTTGCATTGTTCAGGTTTCGTTTTGAGAATACGGGGGAAGTCATTTAAGACTTGTTGGAGTACGGGCTGAACGGCGGTAAAAAGGAGTTTTTTGGAAGAACTCGTGTCTGGCTTAGCGTGAAGCATCACGGCTGTAATGTGCGACAAGTCTTGAAGTTGCATCGGTCCACCTGAGGGTGTCATCGTTTCCACAAGACCTGCCAAGAGTTGAACCCTTGTCGAATCGGAATCCCACTTCCAGCTCAATAAACATCGCACAAGAGCACAGTAGACGACACTTAAAGTCTACAAGAAATGATTATTGAGAACACAATTTTATCAGAAAAACTAACATCTTTCGGAAGATGAGATATGTTGGTAGTAAAAAGTGTGTAGAGTTGATCTAATGATCGTTGTGGGGCTCTCTGGAGACAAATTGTGTTTAAAACATGTGCAGCTGAATGTTGAAGTTTGGGAGCTGTCGGTTCGATAAGTAATGGAAGTACGGCAGAAAGACTAGTTTCAACAATGCTTTCACACATACAAGCATTTAATCCAGCCACAATCTGACTATGTCTGAAATTTAAAGTTTTAGATTAAACACTTTTACAAGTTAGGACAAACAATTCGATCAAGTGAGGTGCGATGGCTTGGTAATGTTGCCTCTCATGGAGTCTGGCTTGGGTCGCTTGTGCTGCCAAGTTAGCGAAAAGGAACGCCAGGTTGTGCGGCACAGCGGCGGCAAGCATCTGAGAATAGAGACGTGCAACACATTGCGTTAGAGCAGAGCAGTCGTCAATCCATTCGCTGCTGTCACCAAGATTCTCGCTTGCAGAACCGCCACAGAGGAGAGACGAATACTGTGACATTAACGGCTGCCAGCATTCAAGCTAAAACAAAAAATCAATATCTAAAGAGAGGAAAAATCATTAAACTTACAACTAAAGTGCACGTTTGGGTCGGAGCAAGCTCAGCAACTTTGGCAATCACTTCAATACACTGACGCAAAAATTTCTGTCGTTCTGATTCCTCCTGAAAAGAAAATTTAAAATCAAGATAAACTTCAATGCTTTACTTACATCATTATCAAGCATTTCATTGTCGAGATCGCGATGCCCCTGAAGTTTTTTGAGAAGAGCGTGAACTAGTGTTACCAAAACTTCTTCATACCTGAACATTTAAATTAGGTTTATGTGAAACAGTGAAATCGTAGCTTACTTAGCAATATGAGATGTGTCCTTGAGTTGAAGATACTCCAAAAGAGAATTCCATATATCTAAAGTCATATAAAAACCTTCAAGAGTCGGCTGCTGGAATGTAAATTGGAATAGAGACGAGAGAAACTCGAGGACAGGAAAGCCTGGACTCGATTCGACCCTGTGCCAATGCACAGACACACAAAGTCTTGTCATTTCAGTCAACTTGCTCATGTATCTGAAATAAACAATTAAAAGAAGAAAAGAAAAGAGATATCATCAACCAACTCTGGATCAATTGAAGCCATATTGTTAGTCAAACTTGTCAGAGCAGCTCTTAGAAGAGAATTGTTATGAACACATAGAGAAAGAAGCGAATTCTGGAATGTTCCTGGTACGCAGTTGTTGTAAAGTAATTCATTCAAGGCTGACAAACCATGAAGACCACTCGCATCCTATAAAGAAGTCAACAAAACGAACATATCATAACATTTCTTTACCTGTTGCGATGCAAAATGAGTGATGAGCGAAAGTAACTGAAGTGAGTTAACATCTGCCAACGGAATCCAAGAGAAAAGATGTGAAAGCGCTTGCAGGGCTGCCAAAACGACCGGACTTTCGCCATCGCCTTTATTCTTAGCTTCTTCCAAAACAGCTAAAAAACATATGTTGTTGAATTTTCTTAAAAGTTGAAATATAAGGGGGGCATGTCATCGTTAATTTACGACAGGAAAAGCATAAACGAGAATTTGAGCAAACTTCTTGAATGTTACAGATGTAAAAGAAGTTTGAAGACACCGGTCGTCTCATGCGCTCAAGGGCATGCCTCATGTTTAAATAGCTGTAGTAGAAATAGAAAATGCATTTGTGGTTCAAACCGAATCGGAAGATTTACCATTATTAACCAAATTATCGCCGCAACAAAAGAAAAGGACTGTTTGGAAAAGTTATATGAAATTTTGGAATGCCCGGTTTGTTACAGGCAAATAAAAAAGTTCAAGCTTTGCACTGAAGGGCATGCTATCTGCCTCAACTGTGCGCAAATCACATTTCAATGCCCACTTTGCCGATCTAAGTATGATCAGTCACAATCTTTATTGGAAAAAATAATCAAAGCCGTCCATGTAAACCTGAAGTGTAAAAATGCACAAAAAGGATGCGGGGGCGTTTACAAATACACGAAATTGTTCCATCACGAATATACGTGCGAATACAATGAATTCAGATGCTTGTCTGAAGGTTGCTTTTGGAAAGGCAAAGCTGTCGATATGGGCCAACATTGGGAAAACTCTCATCAGCATTTAGTATTAAAAGAAAACCTTTTGATGATACGACGCAAATCGAATGATCTCCTGATGTTTAAACAGTTTGGAAAGACATATTGGATAATGTACACCTTTGATTCTAACGGTCTTTATTTAAACTGCCAAGAACACTCGACAGAAACGAAAGAAAGATTCGTACTCTCTTTAGAATACAAAAAAGCAGAATTCACCAAAGAATTGATCCCAATGACCGAAAACTTAAAGAAAACCTTAGAAAGAAACGAATGCATTTATATTCCAAAAAAATCTTTAAGCGAGTTTGAAATAAACAACTGTTTCATCTGCAGTATTAACATCATGGGGAATCCAAGACTTACAAATGGACTCGTAGAACAAATATTTCCGTGGTTATTAATGTGTAACATTTTCTATTTTGCTTATAAAATTGCCAAGTAATGATGAAATTAATTTATCACAGAATAAAAATGCTGCAAATGGATTTCTTTTATTTACCTGTGATGGTATTAAAAACTTGTGGAATGTGAGCGAGAAATAATCTTTTAAGTTCATCTTTGCGAGACGCACTCAGATCTTCTCGAGGACATATAAGCTCTTCGGAAGCCGTCTGGAGGAAGGCCAATCCCAAAATTTTCGTATCCGCCCCATCCATGAGCTAAAAAAGCCAACAATGTAAAACCTGATGAGAAAATAAGCGATTTACAGTAAGGATGCTGGTGAAGAAGTCCGGATAGAAATGTGGCCAATCTAGACGAGCGATGTCGACGACCAGTTTGAGCAGTTTGTTGCGTATAAAGACTGGAACGAGATTGTGACGCTGAAGCGTATACTGGTAAAGAAGAGTCCTCAACTGTGACCTCTCCTCCCACATTAGTTGAAGCCATTGTTTTGTTATTATTTTCTAAAACAAGTTCATGTTTAAAGAGACATTTTAATTTAAAAAGTACAGAAAAGAGATTTTTACACACAATGCCAGTCAGTTGTCTCAGGTGCTGTCTGCATAATGTCAATGTATTAAAGCCAGTGGCTAATAGATCAAAAATAGGCTAATCATAAGCATGCTAACCATAAGTCTACAACGGGCTAACCAAGATCACCTATAGCCAACAGGACCATAGGTCAACAATATGGTCTAACAAAGTACTTAGGTTACTGTACATTTATGTTATTTATTATCTATTGGTTACTGGGAGGGTTTTCTTTCAACTTTGGAAGCAAGCAACGGAGCAGCCATTAGTCATAACAGCCATTACAGATGAAGAAGGGGAAATTGGTAGACAGGGGCTTCTGCTATAAATAATGCATCAAGGAAAATGGAGTATGGGCAAGATTCAATTAGCTCCATAAAATGAACTCACTTATAGGATTTAATATAACTACAAAACTACCCGAAAAATGGGGTTACACAATTTTAGCAAATAGCTACACAAACAGCTTCCCCAGTGTTTCTGTATCCATGGAATGGCCTACTAATACTCTTCATTACTGCGCAAAATATCAGAAAATTAGATACATATTTATTTTCATGGTGATTTCAACATCTGTGATCAATTTTCATCACAGAAGAACCGGTTTTTAGCATACAGCCATTAGCCACAGAAGCCACCATATGATAACCCATTATGAGTCTATCATAAACTTGCTTTGTTAGAATCAAATTTTACACTTTTATGAACAATTTTGATAACCAAAAGATCATAAAAATGAGAACATAACACGTCAACATTAAACTAAAAAGACAGCTGCACTCATGGTATGGCCTATATTTTGGCATACCAAGCATACCAAAATAGAGAAATTTACTGAATGATTTTTTTAGAGGATTTTCTAATTAAAAAGCAACGAAGACTTTTTATTTAAAAAAATTCGTTTGTTATCTTGACCTAGTTAGAGCAGTAAGCAATTCTTTAGTGTTTTACGTAAGTCAATGTCAAATCCAAAGAGATGCTTTTGACAGGTTTTATGTGGGATGTAGGACATTTTAGACTTGGATGATATAACAAATAGGAAAAAGAAAAATTTAAAATACCTCAAGAGTTGCAAGACAAAACATGCAGACATAATGGTTGGGCGAATTGTTCAAATAGTAGATGCAATGTTTCCAAGCATCTCTTTGATTCCCGAATTCGCCGAGGACGGTCTCGATCTCTTGTTTCCTCTCGTTGGTCGTCTTGTAGTCGAAAAACTCTTTAAGCAAAGCGTCCAATATAGCCAGAGACTCGACACCGCTCTCCTGCAATCAAATATTCAAACATTTCACCATAGATAATGGGCAGAACAAAATTTTACGTACCATTTTCCAAGATTTCCTCACGGACGAGGGGACTCTATTGCTGGGTAGAAATCAATAAAGCGCTCCCACCTCGGTTTAGACGCCCGACATTGTACGACGTCAACCTTTTCCGACGATTTTCAACAGAATTTCGAACGGTTTCGACCAAAATTTTTATATGGTCGCAATTCCTGGCCCGGACATCGGACCAATGTTTACGGTTTACAGCTGAAAAAAAGTATTCTCTATTTTCGAACGCGACCACCACAATCAACTATGGGGGACAAAACTAAAAAAAAATCCCCCCCTCTCATGACCAAAATAAAAAATTCGACATTTTTTTAAACCACCATTCTCCATTATTTTACATCTAAAACAAAAATAAAAGTCAAATTTGCTTTTTCAAAGCTCTATATTAATTGTTTGTCAAAAAACAAAGTGAATAAACATGGAAAATAAAATTTTGTATACCAATGCCTTTTAGAACTTTTTCATAAAATAGTTATAAAATTTATTCAAAAACTGTTTTTAGAGAGCAAATTTTAATTTTAATTTCAAAATTAAACTTAATTTCACTTAAATAATTAAGAACTAAAAACTGTTTAATTTTGCAACCTTCTTTTAGGTTAGTTCTCGTCTTGTTTTTATTGTGTTTGTAATTTTGACGTTTCCGGATTTATTTTTTGGTGAAAAGTGATGTTTTTGTAATTATAAACATGGATGATTTGGGTAAGTTTGAACAATTCGCATGCCCTTATTTGAAAGTGCTGAGTTTCTCGATGAGAAAAGTTTTCTTTTATGGTGATGTTTACTTTGTAATCTACATTATTTGCTTTTATGGGTCTCCTTATCTTTGAATCTAGTTACAAGGACGTTATTAAAATACCAGCTAGTAATATGGCATATTGCAGTGTAGAAAGACAAACCCGAGGTAATATAAGTGATGGTTTTATTATTTTGTCTTTTTTCCCTGTTGTAGGGAAGTGAGACTTGACTGGGGATGCATGATTTTTTTTTCTTCTATCTGAAAAACTTGGCTTGAAGGGCCTCAGTCTTTACGGAGGGAAAATGCCTAAACTAGGGCATAAATTGGGTTTTGTGACACTGTCAACGCAGCCCAGCACACATTCAGTTGACAGAACTACACATTTTACCGTGAAAATTGGGGAGTAGTGTAAAACTTGATAGTGCAGTGAAAAAATGGCTGAAATGGGTAAATATAGTTTACTGCGGGGCCCTAAGACTCAATGTGGGAGATATTATTGTTCTATGGGATGGGTATTACTGTGCTGTGTGGACTGCATCGCTTGCTCTATGTCCGATGTATCATTGTGTAGTCAAGTGATGGCTGAGTGTTGGGAATGTCAACAATTGATTTACAGTTTAAAGGTTCCGGTTCCGTCTTGTCTCTCGCTAGGACTGCTCCCCCATCCCTATTTTTTTGATTGACATTCCCAAGAGCCAAGAAAGATTTTTGATTTTCACTACACAATTTTATTGTTTCTTAATCCACCAAAAACATAAATATGTACTTATGGCAAATTTTCAACCCCCCCCCCCCACTCACACACACAGATCCTCATCCAAAAGGCCTCTTAACCCCCCACCCCCACCCCAATTCCTTCCTATTATTCCTGTGTTTGTTTATAACCCCCCAAATTGAACGATAAAAAATCACATTTTTACGCCCCCCCTCCTTTTACATAAACACGACCTGTTATTTTTAGGGTTCGAATTTTATCATTGTTTTGCTCATTTTTTTAATAGTTAAATATTGCTAATAATGATTATTTTATGAGTTTTATCAGTCACTCAAAGTAGATTATAATCATTATTTTATGAGCGATTGATAAATGAATAATTATTTATTTCGTGAGTACCTAATATGAATCGCTCATAAAATAATGATTATTTTTTTGAGCGATTTTTTAAGTAGTTTTGTGCTCAAAAATAAAACTCAAAACGCTCTAGCTTCTGAACTATAACCTAGAGACTTGTCTCGTTAGATTCAGAGTTCAAAATACGACAAGAAAAGATCAAAATATTCCATTTAAAAACTCCTTGTAAGTTGTAGATTAAAAAGCTAGAGTTCAGGAGCTAGAGTGTTGTGAGTGAGATGAGCAAAATAATTATGAAAGCGAACCCTGGTTATTTTTGTCAATAATCCCCCCAATTCAAACTACATGAGTACAACCAAAAAAAAAAAAAAAAAAAACACACAATATTTTTGTCTATAACCCCTAAATTTGTTTTTGTCCATAATTTAATGTCGAAAAACACTTTTAATTGCTCCCACCCCCAAATTCCACATCAAAAATCATATTATTGTCTATCCCCCCCCCCACACTTTTATTTTTAAATAATAATTGTTAATTTTCCCAATTTTAATGTCGAAAAACACTCTTTATCACGCCCTTCCCCCCACACTGGTAAAAACATCAAATCTAGGTTGGGTCAAAATTCGAAGTCCAAAAATCAATGAAATGACAGTAAAATCTCGGTAATTTGAAACGTCAACGGACCAAGGGAATTTTTCGTATTATCGGGATTATCAAACTAGCGGGATTTCAAATTATCGAGGGTAAAAGTTCGATTAGGTACTTAGGTCTTTTTTTCCCTTTATTTCCGCACTCATTTTTAGACTGAATGAAACTGAACCACATAAAAGGTCGTTTGTTTACATTAACAAGAAAAAACAGAGGATTAAAAAAATCTATCTAATAAAAAAAGATGGGAAGGGAAGAAATTTATTTCATCTTATCGGGATTTTGGTCACATAACTTCAAATTTAAGGGTAAAGGGGTAATTTAAAGGTAATTAGAGCCTATATCAGTGATATACAACTTAATATTGCTTTTAGTTTAGTGCATATAAAAGTTTCAAAAAATTTGGAAAATTCCTAAACTTTAAGTTGTCATAGCGCTTTTCGCCCACTTTTGCCCACTTTGTGGCATGAAAAAATTGAAAGTTTAACTTTTAAAGATACGATTTCAACCGGCTGTTGACCTGTCCGGACCCGTCCAAAAAAATCGCGAATTAAATAGGTACTACCAAAATCCGTTGACTTTTCCGTTCTTTTCCACGTTCCTAGATAAATATTTTTATTTTAAATAAGATTAGTAAGACTAAAAGAGTAATAATTAATAATAATTAGATTAATAAATAGTTATTATTGCTTAATTGGTAATTGATTTTTGTGGCAATTAATTTCATTGATTGGCCATTAATAGGTCATGTCCACCTAGATTTGATGTTTTGACCAGTGTGTCCTCCCCCCTCCATTCCTCACAAAAAGGCCTATTTTTGCCCATAACCACCCAAAAACGATTAAAACACATTTTTATCGGACTCCCCCCCCCTCCCCCCCCTCATTTTACATCAAAACCTATTCTATTATCCTATTATTTTTGTCTTTTTTTGCAAATATCTCGAAATCGATGCATTCTAGCGCAAAATAAACCCAATTCAAAATTAAAGCGCGTAAAATTCGCAACAAAAAATGCTCAATTGTTTTTTTCGCTGGGATCATAATTCATAGGTAAAGGATTATAGATGGGTGAGGGGAGGTCTGGGTGAGACTATGTTAAGAAAATCACGAACACTTGTCCCCGAGCTACGATTCATGGCTTAGAAATGATTAACCACATGAACATCGCGATTTTCAAAAAACTTGACCTTGTTTGTAAGCTTTATAGGATAATGCCAAGTCCTAGCAAGTCGGGAGTTGTTAAATTTTAAAGCTAATTAAATTGACCTTTTCAAATTTTTTGGACCCCATAAGATGCTTCATTGTTAGATTTGGACCTTTTTAAAAACGAAAGACTGCCTCTGCTGATATACAATATATATATAAAAAAAAGCTGCAACTCCCACAATATCATAATCAATTCCCCCCTCCCCCATCTGTATTACTTAACTGCTGCTTCAAATTTGGCTCAATATTTGTGAGGAAGGAAGGGTTTGGCCATGTTGGCACTTCACTCAAGTTGAAAATAATCTCCAATGAGTAGTTTTCTAGTACCTATTGTTTGATTAAATTTTGGCTTAAAGTTGAACAAGTTGCTATGTCGACCGCCCCCACTTAAATATCCTTTAATTCAGAAAGGGACCTTCCTCGACAAAGGTGGGAGGGAGACGGTTGGACGCTAAGCTGTGAGGCCGGCCTCCGTTTCCGTTTAGTCTCACCGTGTTCATCTATAAACGAAAGTGTTCTTTGTTCGATCATATTTTGAGCAATATCAAAGAAAAAGAAAAAACTGGGAGGGGAAAAAAAGAAAGAAAAATGGACAGGACAATGTACGGGAAAGTCACCCCCGGGACTTACCAACCCTATAGATGTGCTTTAAAAAACGGCTCCTCTCCTGCTTGTAAGTACACGCAAAGCATTTTTTCGTGCTGCAGTTTTATGCATCAACAGATTGCTGACTCGTCATCACGTCCGTCCACAATTCCTGCAGAAGGTTTCGATCTTGGTGAAGAATAGAAAGAGAACACTGCTAATTAATGACATCGCTAGTAACTCGAATATTGCAATGTTCTATTGTCATCTTGTACCGAGTTTTGTTGTTTTCTCTGTTCTACCGATGCTGCCCAATTCTCCCAATTGTTTTTGCCCAATTCTCTGTATCACGTCTCGCTCGTAAAAATCGAAAAATTTCGTAATAGAGGCTCTTGAGTTTATTATTAGCACAAGTGGATTTCAAGCTTTTACTAAATATTTGTTTACAGACGAATCGCATAAAAACTTCTTTTTGAACTATTGGATGAAAGGGGTTTGATAGGCATAAGGCGAGGAGAGCACACGATTTGATATTCAGGACGCTGAAGATTTTAAAAGGCTATGACATCAGATTAACGTCACCCATTGCAAAAATTCTTGACCGATATCAGTATTCAATTAATTGGGGGAAAAAATTCCCCTTTGTTTTCAGTCTGGAAGTTAAATCTTTTGCTAAGTGTTGGGCGATTTTTCAACTTGCTTATCTGTCTTATTTTTTCGGACATCCCTCTCAGGTCTTTTTTATTTTCTATGAAAAATAACCCCACTACCGGTTTAGTTTATTTAGATCCACATCTAATAATATCTGTCTACCGTTTGTCGGGAAAGATCTTTTCAACTTCCAGCGCCACTCCAAAACAACGCGTCATTTATTAGGATTAGGTTTGTTTTAAACGTCTCCCCTCCGTGTTAGTCCATTAACATTTTGTTTATGAAGTAATAAAGGCGTGTAATGGAACGTAAAGCTTCCTTTCCGTCCTTGAAAAACAAACTTCAAAAACGCCCTTTTTAAACATCTTGTACAAGTCATGTGACATGTATCGCCGTTGAAAATGCTACAATGTTGCTTGAATCTTAAGATCTTAAGCTTCTGGACTATCTATTTTAAGTTTTTACATTTTTCAAGTTAAATTGAATAATTATCTCCCAACACGCTTATTTCGCTCGTTAAAACGTGGCCATTATCGTTAATTTACGGAAACACAGTATGTCCATTCAATGACATGAATGAAGCTTCTTCATATTAGATTTTTGGGTCATTTGCCATCTTATAGGAAAACTGCGAGTGTGCTCAAATGTTAAATAAAAGGACGTATTTATTCTTGGTTTTTTGAATATCCGGAGCGGGGGTGAGAGATCGGCTCGGCATAAATGTTCCCTATATGGACATGGATTCTGGTTGACCCACTTGGAATGCCCGTCCTTGGCCCCCTATCCATGTTCTCAAGGGCGTCTCACATCCTGAAATTTCAATTTGGTTTTTCCAAAAGGTTTCTTGCTGATTTCATTAGTTTTTCGTTTAAAAGGCTGGAATAAGATGCAATCACGTAGGTCAACAAAATTTATAAAATAATATACATTGCAGTAGGTAAGCTTATGTGTTATGTGGGGATGAAGCCCAGCATCCCCTCCATTCTAGAAGCTGACGTATTTTCAAGGTTTCAGGTGCCCGTAAATTTTTATTTTCTAGGCATGTACATACTTCATTTCTCTTCAAAATAGCCGAAGAATAAAAGAATAATGTCGAAAGAAATTTATCTTTTTACTATTTCGTTATAGCGTTGAGTGCCTTGGTATTTCTTCGTACGTTGCAATTTCATGGCAAAGAAGGTCAAAAGAGCTAAAAATATGGCAGATAAAAAAAAAAAAAAAATTAGGTACCTACTAGGTAGGTCGTATGCTTTGAAACCGCTGGAAAATGTGGTGTGGAGCTACCGGTCGCGGTAGCATCTGTTGTTTTGGCAAACTATTTTACCAAACTCCGCCATTTTTCGAATCTCGAAAAGCGCCTTACTCTCTTACTCCTTACTCCCTCAATATTTTCAAGCAAAAAAACCAAAAAATAAAAAATAAAAAAACCGAAAACCTCCGTGAGGCCGACCCCAATAGCCTGATTTCCTCCGAAAATCCGCTTAAAAAAAATCGGATGACAGGATGGCCGTGAGGTGTCTCGGACTGCCGGATGGCGAGACGAAATGTCCCATAAATCCAATGGTCATTTTGAGCCTGCGACTCCTCATTGAGGTATCAAACGATTTCATAGCTCTATGTGAGTGCCCATGATGTCTTGGATGACTTCACGATTCGGTTTCTTTTTGTTTGTTTCCTCCTTTTATTTGTTTTACAAGAATATTTGACTTTTTCATCAAGAAAACAAACAAAAAGTTGGACTAAAATCACGAGCGGGTTAGCTAAGACTTATTTTGCACTCTGCACGTCTCGAACGTGCGAAAAGTGCGTCGTATCCTCATCCATAGTTTTTTCTCTTCATCACTTCTCAAATACCAGAACAAATAGAAAGCCCGGAACTAACGAATCATTTCACTCCTTTTTTGTTTACCTACGGTCAGGACGCGCATCAATTGCGGTCAACCGTGGCTCGGCTGTCTCACGGTTTCCCATCCGTGAAAATATATCAAAAAAATTAATTATTTTCTCTGGACTCTGCCCAAACCGGAACATTGTTAGGTCGTCATTGACACAATTTTTATTTTTGGGAAGCTCAAGAAGAAAGGAAAAAAACAACGGAAATGATCAACCCTTCGATTCACAAAAATTGAATGACATGTCCTTGGCCATATACGGCTCTTTATAGTAAAAATCGATTCGTTGAGATCGAGATCTCCCCACTCCGGAGGATCGTATTCCGTTGCCTCCGCAGAATCTTGTGGCCAGTCTTCCTACATCTTAAAATACTCAACGTTCCCTAAGGATTTCAATGAAAATGAACGGTAAGCTTCATTAATCACTAAAAAATTTTAACGTAAATTCCTATTTTTATTCCCTTTTAAATTTTCCTTTGTTCAATTCCTGTATATGACGAAGTCAACCTCTTCTTTTTACTCAGAAATGTCACATACGGTCGTCCCAGTGTCATACAATCGCGTTTCCTCCTTTTAATTCACGAAGAATTTCACGAAATTTTCAAAATAGGTACCTCCCTATGCAGAAAATTTTTATTACCTTAGTTCATGGATCACCTAACGTTTCCATTGTTCATTATGAAGGAGACAAAGAATGATAAATGACAAAAAGAAATGACAAAATGCCTTCAAATTAGGTCTAGAAAAACGTATTTATACAATTTTATAAATAAATCTTTCACAATTTTGTTGAAAAAATTGTCAGGCCTAAAATTAACTCGATGTATTTATTTTTAGGAGTCTGTAATTTTTTATTTTTCTAAAACTCAAGCGATGTTTTCCCTCCGCATCGTTGCAAACTCCTTGGACTTCTGGTCACGTTTTTCTCGTCAAACCCGTATCGTTTTGTTCTTTGTGGGACTATTTTATTGTTGATTTCGGCGACAATTGACCTAGATATTGATTGGTTACTATTCAAATTTTGATCTCGAGTCATCATTATTCATGAAATAATCTACGCCTTTTATTTTACAATATCAGCACTGCGTGCTTCTTAGAACAGATAACCATTATAAAAAAAATCTCTGTATTCACTCTTTGTTGAAAAGTAATTCTCTGCAATTCCTCAGGATAATATTTTTTTAAATAATTTTGATGTGCGCTTCTGATGCCTGACGAGCGGCAGGTGAAGATTTGAATTTGTGAGTTCTTTGGGAAAAAGTGGCTCCGGACGACTAAATTAGACGTGTCCGAAAAATGAGTCATTTTGACCCCACGAACCCTCCTTGGCCCATTAAGGAAGTTTTTAAATGTGACTTGAGGAGCTTCTTTGTTTTATGATCACTGAAGACTTATTAGGCATCACTAACTTTAATTTTAGCAGAGACATGTCCGGCTTGAACTCCATGTCTAGTATATACATAATATATTTTGCAATTTTCTTTTCACAAAAATAAGGACGCTGTTTTTCAAATCACAGAATTAAAAAATTATATAAATCGTTCTTATTCGAAAGGGACCCTTTTGAGGCATTTTTACGCAGGTGTGTTGCCGGCGTGTAGGTGAACCGCGAGTGGGCAAAACCACATTAAGGCAACACACAAGTTTCTCAAATGGTTCCGCACGCCTCCAGAATTCGCCATTTAATTTATGAACGAAACAATTTCGTACAGTTCGGGACCAAAAAAAGGAGTCATTTGGGACAAAAGTGACTGCTCTTGACGGACGAGGGTGTCCTACCTAGGGTGACCACATTGTGCGTGATTTTACGCATTTTTAAACATTTTTACGCATTACTCATTGACCTCATGCGCCTTTATACGCATTTCTAGAAAGACAATTCCAGAGAGATTGAACTATGTATTTTTGACGGGAAAAGATCCTTTTTAGCCAGATTTCGATCCTTGTTTTGATAAGAAAGGAGCCATTTCGTATATTATTTTGATAAGAAAGGAGCCATTTCGTATATTATATTTCTTATATTTTCTGACAAGAAAGACTCTTACAGCCAGATTTTGCCTTCTTATGCCGACCTTCTTGTCAGTTTTCCTAATAGTAAAAAATGTCTTTATCGCCCAAAAGTTGAAAGCGTCATTTTCGTCGTTGCTGGCCTCAAAGTCGCAGGGCCTGATCTTGACATAATTCTAGTCATTAAAACTCTCGGAATTATTAGCGGCTCTATAATGAATGGGATAAAAATACTAAATGGCACATAATACTCTGTAGTAATTTATTCATACGGTCCCCGTCGCGACGTGAAACTGGCGGGGGCGCGGGCGGGCGCTCTCCCGTCCAAGTGGGGACGGTGAAAAGAAGAAGAAAAAAAAAGAATAGTGGGAGTCCCAGTATATTCGTATTTTGTAGTATTAATAAAGTCGGTTAACGCGTCAGGTTAAGAGGAAAGAATCTTAACTAATTTCTTTTTTTGACCTCTCCGACACGTCAAAAAATGGTTTCCAAATCCCCGATTCCACCCAAAAGAAGTTTCCATTCGAAGCAGAGGGTCTACGCCGCCGCTTTCGATCATCAACTAAGTACGTCTGTGGTTTTCAGGCATTTACTAATACAGTAGAACCAATTAGCACAATTATGACTACCTACTAATTTTATCAGATATTTGGCAGAAAGCACGAAGAGACCTTGAGATTAAGTACATGCCTCATCTTTGTCCTAAATTAATGCCTGGGGGAGCTGAAAAATTTACTGCTTCACGATCTTTCGACGCCAAAATTACCTGTTCGGTCGCTATTTTTGGAAAAACTCAAATTCTGCTCGGCTGGCTTCTAGTTATAACCGAATTTTTGGAGTTCGCATAGAGCCTAATGTATATTTGATGTATTTAAATGGGATTTTTTTTTAAACCTTGGAAACGTTAAAATATCCTTTTAAGCAACTTTTTTTAAGCCATTCAAGGCGTCTGTGATATCCGTGACGCGAGTTCGGATTACCTAAAGAAATGCTTTCGAGGTGTGCGTCATGAGAAAGGCATTTTAGGCAGATTCTTAGAGCATCCTGATTATGAATTCACCAATTCTTTTGTAGTTGCCACGGGTGAAACTTTTTTCTGATATTAATACCGTCCACGTTGGATCTATATTTTTAAATTCTTGTTTCAATGTCGTTTTGTCTGGCGTTGTGTCTGGTCGTCGATTAATCACGATTTCTATCAGATCTGTCTCTGTGATCATTTTTTAGCATTTAATTGAAAAAATTTTGGTTTTTTTCTTGAATGGAACGGTGGGATGCGTGAGAGTAAACAGATGGAGAAGATTGTACGCGAGTGAAATTTGTTTTGTTTACCTGTTTGGCACATCCTTGCTCTTCGCCTCGGGGTCTGAGTCAAGTATCTGAAATAAAACTGACAGTTCGCTGCCAAAAGTAAACCTTTGCCAAAAAGATGTGTAACAACTAACGAAACGACGGCCCCCTCCCTTTCATGTTATGATTTCACGCCGCTTTGTCAGAAAAAAAGAAAAAAAAAGAGTCTTTGATCTTGATTGTTAAATTTTTGGTTCTGGGACGCCTCTAGTGAGATTAATATAATGATAATGTCGATTTACATCGGAGGTTGGATGGGAATGTTTTAAATTTTAAAATAGCATGATTTCTGAACTCGATATCATTACGAGTTGTTATAAAAATGTAAATTATTACTCTCAAGATGGGGTTTTCCTCTCTCGTTTATTTGTTACTGAAGTAGCCTTTGGGTATAAAGGAAGGTCGTACTGGGCCAGCCTATCCCAGAAATGGGTGTGGGCGTAATTTTTTGCTCGACTACTCTATTTTAATAGTTCAAATTAATGAGTTGCGAAGAAGACAAATTACGCATTTAGAATTCAAGAGGAAGTTAAGAAAAAGGCTAAAAGTTGCCATAGAAAACAGTCTACCAGGGTCGCCAGGTTGGGCCTTACAAAAGCAGCCCAATTTGCGACACTTAAATCTTCCAGTCTGGCCTCACTGTCAAAATCCCAACTTTGTCAGATAAAAGGGTTGGGCCATAAAAAAAGGAGCCCAATTTGCTATAAATCGCCCAAACTGGCCGCACTGTCAAACGCCCAACTTTGTCCAGATTACAGGGTTGTCAGATTGGGGCTTCAAAAGTAGCCCAATTTGCCATAAATCACCCAAACTGGTCTCACTGACAAAATCCCAACTGTGTCAGATTACCGGGTTGCCAGATTGGGGCCGTAGGTACAAAAGTAGCCCAATTTGCTATAAATCGCCCAAACTGGCAACACTCATGTCAAAACGCGTTTTATCATTCGTATTCAAAGGAGTTGAAACATGAGAAATGAAATGTGGGAGAGAACTTCTGTTCATTCATTTTACCTCAAATTTAAATTTTTTTTTCAGACGCGCTGCTTGCAGATCTCCAGAATTCAATATCGCCAGGTAGCAGAACTGCCGGCTATGGCTCGTTGAGATCGAGAGGCGGAAGCGGAACACAAGAATATGCGACTGTCAATTCTACTAAGACTCCATATAGAAATTCACCTACCTCGGTAATTTTTTTTACAGCGATTCTTTTTTGGAGGTTACAATGTCTCTTTTTTTAGCCATCATTCCATGAGACTGGAAGCGGCAAAATGACAACCTCATTAAACAATAATTTATCCGAGCTGGACACACTTTTAGAAGATTTAAGCAGTTCGAGATATTCATCGGAGAAAAAAGGTTAGTTTCCAGAGCCTATTGAAATTATGTAATTTTTTGGCTCTGATGGAGTATTGGGACTTATAGAATGGCTGGTTCTGTAGCAAAGCAAATTGCAAATGTCTCTAATTTATTTGTTTCTGCTTAAATTGTTATTATTATTTTCCTCAGCCTAAACGAAACCAAATAACATACGAATTACAACTGAAACTTGTGCAGTAGGAATTTTTTCTTTCTCGGCATACCATGAACTTGTTTTGTATGTACAACTTTTTATTTTTTTTTATTGTGATCCCTGCCAAAAGATGTTTTTTCTTAAGACCTTGTTATTTGTAATCGTTGAATCAATTTTAAACTTTTTGGTAACAGATCCAGTACCTAAGCATTGTTCAACTGTGAACCTACCAGGAATGAAAATATGTTGTACAAAAGAAGAAAAAAATTGTTTTTCTCTTGGCTTAACTCATTGGAAACTTATCTGAATTGATGCCTTCTATTAAGGAATGATAAAAATTGTAATGATAATTTGTAGAAATGTAATTAAAAAAATAATGATTTAGGTACATCTCAAACACTTCTCCTGTTCAGCTCTTTTCCTAAAAAAATTTTAGACAGCCTAGGCATATTTATAGCTTTCATCTTGGGTTGAATTTTTTTTTCCATCATGCATTCATTTTTTAACTTTCTCGAAAAGGAAGTTACTGTCCTCAAACCTAAGATTTTGGGAAGAGGTGAAGGAGGCCCTGTAGAATCAAATTGGCCTTTAGTCTTTATCAGACCAGAGTTTGTCACGTGGACCAGACTACATCTTTTCACCTCATTTATTTGAAAGTGTTCCTAATTAACATACATATTTTACTGTGTTTACCATTTTTCCCTGGAAAAGTATCAAAAGGTAGAATTAAAAACACTACTGAACTTAAACTTTCTCAAAATTTCCCATTTTGGTGACTATAAGTTTGAGTTTTTAAGAGAAGAGCTAAACAGAAAAAATGTAGATCGTGTATACGTACTACTTAGTGTGAAAAAAAAATTTGGTTAAATGGCATAGTAATAAACTGAGTAAAATCCCAGGACCACCTAATCTCATTTCGTTTTGGAGTTCTGATTTTTATTTCACTATAAACATGTTTTTTTTTCCCCCTTCACATAAAACTGCTAATATCTCAAATTCCATTGATATTTTCAAATTTCTGGTGCCAGATTTGGAATGGGTGTTGAATTTTACATTAGAAATGATAGTTTTTAACCATTCAGATAACCACAAAGCCTGAACGTGGGGAAATAGGTGCAAGTTTTTTTTTAATGTTTCAAACTAAATAGTTTCCCAAGAAAAAACGCTTAGCAATTTTTTTCTTTCGCCGTTGAAAAGGTTTTCAAATGAAGATAACAGAAAGTTTAGCATTTGATTTGTAGGTAGTTTTGGTTAAAAAAAAAGTCGTTGTTCACGGTCATAAAATAAGACTTTGTAGTCATCATCAAAGGTATCATTTGTGATTTCAAATCTGGCACCAGAAATTTGAAATCATTTAAGGGAATTTGAGATATTGATGGTTTTATGTAAAAAATGTGTTTTTAGTGGGGAAAATTGATGAGATTGTTTGATGGTTTTATTTGCAGTATAACTAAAGAAATTATCCGCGGAATTTTTCAAAAATAAGATTTCGATTACTCCAATGAATATGATATGTATTAGCCAACCCTAAGGTGGTGCACCGCTGTAGTGCTGGCTTTGCCTAAGCGCCTTAAACTCCTGAAACGTGCTATTCGTGTGGAAAAAGTTGTTATGTATTCAATTAGCAATTTTTTAAGAAAAAAAAATTTAATAATAAAATAAAAATAAAACTCTGATTATTGAATTCCATGAGGGAAAAAGCAATTAAGTTGTTGACACAGAGGATTCAAGATTCTTATTTATAATCAGATAATTTTTTTTTTATTTCTGGTTTTTTTTTTTTTTTTCTTTCTTAATTATGTATGTATTTCAGCAGGCCTTTTGCCTCGGGGACAGGAGGGGGAACTACAACTTCAGTAATAATAATTGGAACTGGTGTTTCGTTGTTGCTACCCCATATTCCCACCCATAAGTTGTATTCAACTTGAAAAATCCTTTTTGAAATCATTTAACCACAAAACGCCTTAGTTCAAATAAAATCCAGTAAATCTGGAAAAAGTAATAAATTTATTGATAATTTTCATTTATTTTTGATTAGTAGGTATGTATGTTTATATTTAATTTTTAGAAAATTGTCTGCATTATTCTTTTGCCAGCCATTTTATGAAGTACTTATGTCATACTTTCTGCTAAACTGATAAAGCAATTTGCCAAACTCTTAACAAAAATAATTTAACTTTGTATAATTTGTTGATGGTGTAATAATAACTTTTTTTTTTTTAATTTCAGTTCCAATCCAAATGAATGGATCACTTATTCACACAACACCTCCGAGGCAAAATTCAAGCCAGCTTTTACAAGAATTCAAATCTGTCAATGGGTAAGCTCATATGTACGTTTAGTAACTTAAGACTATGGAGACCCCCCGATACCATAAAAGGGATTTCAGTTCACTGTTCACACTTCACATCTCATCTCCAGAATCCTGAGTTTCTATGGCTGAAAAGGACTTTGTTCCAATAATCAGACCCTAATTGGTTTAGGGGGATCATAAGCGGCTTCAGTCTCCAGCACCTCCTTTGCCCAAAGTGGTTGCCAAATTTAACTAAGATTGGTCGACTTGGAATTTTGGATTGAGTGTCAATCTGTTGTTAAATTTTGTCTATGAATACCACCCTTTACAAGTCCAAGCACGGAACATTTAAATGTTTTTAAGTGTTCTGTGGGGTCTAAGTAAAACCGTACAGAGAATGAGAAAACAAGTTAACATGAAGCCGAAATATCCATTTTTTCCCTCTTTTCACTTGTACCTCAATAAAAAGTTGGCTTTTGTTTCCTTGTGCAAACTTGATCTTTTCGTTCTGTAAATTAAAGTAGCTATAAGTTTCCAAAAATAGATCCAAAGTTAAACAAGGCCTGATTAAGCAATTGATGTATCCTTAGCGGTATTCTTAGAATGTGAGTAGACCAACTCATATTGGACAATACGTTTTCTCATCTCTTTTTGAATCAGCCGACTTTCTGAAAATTTCAAGTTGATCTTCCAGCCCAACGTTCTAATTATTGAAAACATGGAAATATTTATCCGCCACCTTTACATTTTCAATCTTTTTTATGGCCATTATCCATATCATGTGTCATCTATTGTTAGTACTCAAGTTCCCTCTTTCCAATTTCATGTTTACTTGAGAATAAAACGAATTGTTGAACATAACTTCTTTAGTTGTGTAGATCTTGATTATCAGCTTCCGGTGTGTACCATTAATAGTACCCATCATTCCTTGCACCTAAATCTTGCATCATGGGTTGGATTTCTGTGTTCGCTTAACTTTCCCAAAAGTTTTCTTGAGCAAATGTTTCAAATAAATTGAAGGATTTCGTTCATTTAACGTCAAATAATTTTGGCTCGCCTATCACAGTCTCTATATTTTTGCAGAAATATGTTCTAACTGTTATTTATTATCCTTTAAGTCGCTTAATATTTTTACAAATCTCTGTTTTTCAATCCAACATTGGTTTAAACAGATCGGAACACTGTTTATCAGAGTGTATGAAATAAATAAGGCCATCTGACGAGTGATGTGATATTTTAAGAAGATTTTTTGCTTAGGAAAGAAGAAGATTTGTAGGTAATACGATTAGGGTCATGGTCAACACCCCAGTTATAAATTGGCACAACTTCAAAAACAACTTGTAAAAACAAGCAAACTCGACTATATTTCCGAAATCCGCCCCTTTAAAAAGACTCCGATTTCCCTTTTCGTTAAAAAAAGAACTTTCTGTTTCATTTCCTTAGCTTTTTTCGTAATTTCCTCTTTAGACTTTTCTCAAATCGCCCAAAATTTGCATCATTTTCTTTCTTTCAAAGGCATGGAAATATAAAAACGCCTGTCACGGGCTTTGGTCCAAGATGAAAATTTTCACACTTTTTTTTCCTTGCCCTAAAACTTAAGTATAATATCCGTGTCACCTTAATAAATTTTTGCATTTTAATCATTATGCTATCATTGTCCATCAACTCCTTGCATTTTATTAGTTTCAATCATCTTTTAGCATGGTTATTGATCTGTTTTGTATGCGAGGGGTCCTTTTAACTAGATTTTGTTCTTTTTTCCACGAAAAGGGGCCTTTTTCAGCTTGGTTATTGGTCCTTTTTGGACACTAGGGGCGCTTAATTAGATACTATTACTTTTCGACAAATAGGGCCCCTTTTAGCCTTTGGATAATTTGAGCATAGACTTTTTATTTTTTAATTTTTCATTTTTTTATGCAGGGCTGGCCCCGGTGAGGATAGTCGTCTCATTAAAAAAGTCATGATCGAAGAAACTACGACGACAACGACGAAAACAACGCGACCAACGGCTTCTTCAGCGACGAGGGAACTCGATGACTTAATGGCCTCCCTTTCCGACTTTAAGGTAGGCCTTTCATTTTTGGACCGAAATGCAAATTCAAAAATAGAAAAACGAAACTTTTTTCAGCAATCTGTGATAATCATTATCTTTAGAATATCTTTTTAAAATCTGTTTTGGTGAATGTCCAACTTAACTTGACGTCAGGGTTTTTATCTAGTAGTCAAAATATTGTCACCTCTTTTTCCACAGAGTTGTTTTAACTACTTTTCTATTCAGAAGCCTTCCAAAAAATAAAAAATATAGTTAGCAAACTGCTAAAATCCTTTTATTTTTAAACGCGAAGGATTTTTGTCTAATCTTGCCTTTTATTCTTATGATAGACGACGTGAAGTGCATCAACAACAGCCTACTCAATTCTTTTTTAGATCTTCAACTTTTACGGTCACCGAAATGGACCGAAAATAATCAATTTTGAAGGCCAGGTTGACAAACCTAAGTCAGTATGTCCTGATTTATCAATTAATTACTACCCAAATTCACTTTATTAGGGTCTACAGATACCTAAGTAGGAAGAATAGGGCTTTTGGCCCCGAAAATTGTTCAAAAGCAAAATTGACTACACTCCCTCAACCCTTCATCACTTTTTTGACTAGAAAATTGTCATTTTTTGATTTCATCCTAAATCAGGTTTATGAAAATTTTTGAGGTAAAAAACAGGAAACTGAAGTCCATTTTGGGATATAAATTTTTTCTTGACCTCACCAAAATTTTGGACACCATCACCAAGTTTTTACGTCCACTCTAGTTTTTGTGATTTTATCGATGAAAACTACTGATCTGAAGACATTTTTTTTTCACTCTGTTGACAGTAGGATCTCTCCTCGAGAAGTCTCGCTGAGGTGTTTTTCAGAATTTGTAATTATTTTGATTTTGGCGGAATCTTGTAATAAATCACCAAAACAGCCACTGTCCTGTGAAATAAAAGATTTCATCTGTTTACAAACTTAATCCAAGTTCAGGTCTATTTCTGTTTGAGTCGAGATGTCGCGAATTCGCATTTTTATTTTAAAAATTCCATTTTTGGACCGTCCAGCCAGACAAGAAATTCGTCTTAAATAGGTATTTTAAGACTCGGAATTCTATAAATAGCCATGAGTTTTTCCTCCCTTTACTCCCGACAATGGCATCGCTGGAAGCTACAAAATTAACAAAAAAAATTTAGATTTTTATGAAAAATTTAAAAGAAAAATTTACCTGATATATAATTTTTTTAGCTGGAAAAGTGGAGATGTGCTTTTTTTTGTGTGTGGTTTGCATTTTTGGTGTGCAATTTTATTGTTAACCTTATATCGTTATTGGGACTAATTTTGTATTTTGTTATTCTGGAGGAAGAATATAATATTTACAAGAAGTTTTGGGGGGCGGGAGATACGAGATCCTTTCTTGGATCTGACAGAAATAGTTTAGGGAGGTGGGGATTTCTGGTGGGAGAGTTGATACTTCATCCCGAAGGAGCCACCTTTGGCTTCACAAATTTTTATTCCCTTGACGCCTCCGAGAGCGGGTAAAAGTTGACAAAAAATTCTGTTTTGTAAGTTTAATTTTATAGGAATTGGAAACTTAATTCTTTACAGGTAGCACATCCTTCGGAGTCTACTTACGCTAAGCCCAGAAGTAAGAAAGAAGGGGCTGCACAGTTGGATTGTATGCTAGACACTTTACAAGCGGATATGAGCAAGCAAGGAGTAAACACGACGCAGAAAGGCTGCTGTTCGGCCTGCGAGAAGCCCATCGTCGGCCAAGTAATAACAGCATTGGGAAAAACGTGGCATCCTGAGCACTTTGTCTGCAGCCACTGCAACCAAGAGTTGGGAACTAGGAACTTTTTCGAGCGCGACGGTCGCCCTTACTGCGAGCCCGACTACCACAATCTCTTCTCGCCTCGATGCGCTTACTGCAACGGGCCCATCCTAGATGTAAATATCAACTCCCGGAGTAGCCCCTTATATTACCCGGATTTTTAGAAATGTGTGACTGCTTTGGAAAAAACGTGGCACACGGAGCACTTTTTCTGCGCGCAATGCGGTAAGCAGTTTGGCGAAGAAGGTTTCCATGAGAAGGACGGTCGGCCTTATTGCCGCGATGACTATTTCGACATGTTCGCTCCAAAATGCGGAGGATGCAATCGGCCCATCATGGAAAACTACGTGTCCGCTTTAAGCGCTCAGTGGCATGCCGATTGCTTTGTCTGTAGGGTAAGTTTAATGTCGTCTTTCCCTCAAAAATGGTGTAATCTTCGATTTAGGATTGCAAAAAAGCAGTCACAGGGAAAACTTTCTACGCCATGGAAGGGAAACCTGTCTGCCCAAAATGTGTCGGCGTAGATGAAGAAGAGGAAGACTGAAAACAAAATCTTTTTTATCCCCTTTTCCCCTTTCCTTACCTTTTTCTCATGTATTTGTATAGAAAAATAAAAAAATATGTATTTTTTTAAAAATCGTCTTCATTTTCCCATTCCTCAATAAAAAAATTTTTTATTAAAAACGAAAATTTGGCAAGATTTTTTTTTCTTGCATAAATAAACTTAAGTCGTTAAAAGTCTGTCAACTGGTCAGTTTTAGAAATTGGAAAAGTTCCATAGTTGAAAAAATTCGAGAGAGCCCGCCCCGACCTGACCTATTTTGTGAAAAGTTTTTCAAAAGGGGCGTGGAACGGTTTTTTAATAGAACCGAGATTAATTAAAGAAATGAAACGAAGAAAAAAAGCCACTTTTCCTATTTTTTGTTTCTATCCAACAATTCAGTCTTCCTCTTCAACGTCTACTGCATTTTAATTCATTTTTTTCAGAATTTGTCTGGTACAGTTTCATTCTTGTTCATTACATTGTAAATATTGTGTACATAATGTTATTTTTATAAATTTTTGTTATGAATAAAAATGTTTTTTACCCTCCTTCTTTATCCTAATTTTAAACAGGACTTTCTTGGTGCAGCATAATTACAATTTGTTCTCTTCTATCTCTGTGTTCAATCCACAGGCTTTAAATGAAGTTTGCACTCACTTTGGTTTGAGGAGTTCCTTGGTCCCGCCAATGAGGCAGAAGCCAATGATGGTTTTCCACCTTAAGGGCCCTGGGTTTGATTTCCAGGATCAAAAAAAAAAAGGAAATGAATTACACTGGTGCAGGCAGCTGGTGGAGGGTCCCTGCTACTTCATCTTACCATTGTAGTAGGCAAGCAATTCTGATGCAAGATACTGCCAACGTTTTGCTTTTACTAAGCTGAGGTCACAAAGTATCCAGACATGTGCGATTCTTTACTGCCCAGTTTAGCCAGAGAGGCCATTAGCTTGATAGCATGTACAATGCAAGTAGCTGCTCATTGTTAATACCAGCCTGTTCTATAGAGTAATAGGGACTTAATGTGTTGGAACACTCCAATCAGGCTCAGATAGGCCCATGGGATGATCAAGATATTTCTGAAGGGATAGTGCGGGCTGGTCATCCCGATTTTGGACACTATGGGCCCTTATAACAAGAAACGACAAATGGGGCCCTCTTTAGCTTGGTTTTTGTTCTTTATTACCTATTGGACATGAGAGGTCCTTATAACTAAATTTTATTCCTTTACAGTTAACGACAAAAAGGGCCCTTTTTTGGCTTGGTTTTTGATCCTTTTTGGACAGTACGGGCCCTTTTTAGCTTGATTTTTGTTCCTTATTGGACACTAGGTTCCCTTTTAATTAGATACTATTTCTTTTTGCGACAAATACGGCCCTTTTTGGCTTGGTTTTGATCCTTATGGTCACTAGGGGCCCGTTTTAGCTTGGTTTTGATCCTTTTGGGACACTAGGGGCCCTTTTAAATAGATTTCGTTCCTTTACGACAGCCAAAAGGGGCCTTTTTAGCTTGGTTTTTGGTCTTTTTTGGAGATGAACGACCCTTTATTAATAGGAAAACGAGCTCTGTAAATTACCTCGATTTCATATTTTCTTGCCTTTTCGCCCAAAATATTATCAGTTTTGCCAACTTAATCTGTCTTAGCTGTTATTATTTTTATTTTGATTTGAGTGTTTTTAGGCCCTAAAATTGTTCCCAAAAAATTTTCCTACATCATTTTTTTGCTAAAATTTTTAATTTTTTTCTCAATTTATATTTTATCTAGATTTCAGGGTTTCCATGCCTTGAAATAGTGTCTTAATTGACAGGCTTGCCAAATTAACCTGAGTTGAAGCCCAGATTTTACACAGAATCCAATGCTTGTTACAGATTAGAGCTACAGTATTTTACCCAGTTTTCAGGTTTTTGTAATTATTCCTAAAAATTGTCCATCAGTTTTGCCAATCTAAAAAATTATGAATTGGACTTGGAAAAGCTCAGTTTTGCCCTACTGACCCAAGGAGGCTAAATTTTTATTCAATAATTATCTTGTACCTATTTTTATTTTTAATTCCTTTTTTGTACATCCAGGAAATTAACTGTACCAGTCAGGTTTATTATAAAATAATGAAAACTTAATTTTATTATGGCTTTTTAATTTTTTTAGGATTGCCGACAACCGTTTCACGGCGGTTCGTTTTTCGACCATGAAGGTCTACCTTACTGCGAAACCCATTATCATTCTAAAAGAGGTTCCCTTTGTGCAGGTTGCCATAAGCCGATCACCGGTAAAACTTATTCCCTTCCCCTTCAAGTTAATGCTGAACTTAATTTTCAGGGCGATGTATAACGGCCATGTTTAAGAAATTCCACCCTGAACATTTCGTGTGCGCTTTCTGCCTCAAGCAGCTCAACAAAGGAACGTTCAAAGAGCAAAACGACCGCCCCTACTGCCACGCATGTTTCGACAAGCTCTTCGGTTAAATCCAGTCATTCAACAAACCAGAATTTTAAAATTCTAGTGAATTATTTTAACATTTTTAACCACTTTTCTTTTTGTATAAATCGTTATTTTAACAAAATAGTGTACTATTTGTAAATCTTAATTTGTTGTATTATAATGTAGAATAATAGTTATTAATCGATTTATTTTACAACGTGTTTCGACTACTTAAAAATCGTTATAGTCTTCCGTGGGTAAAATAAATCATATTTATAAAACACTACCAAAAAACCTAATACCTTTTAGTAAATACACCTTATAAATATTGTAAGTATTATCAAATAGGGCTCAATTATTTAATATTTTAAAATGAACAAACTTACGACTTAACTTTTAAATGCTTGTTTTTGAAATTTATTGTATATTTCTAATCATAGAGTTATGTTAGTTCATTAAAATGTAACAGTTTTTAAAATTTCATTCATTTTGTTAGTTTTTTGTGCAATAAAATGGTGATAATCTAGTTAAATATTTGAACCAATTTTTCCATTTTGAGCATTCTTTTTTTTTATGAGGAAGTTTCGTGAACCTTTTTCGAATATTAAAAAAACTTTCATCAGCCATTTTTGACGAGAAAGATCCTTTTAGGTTGTTGAGTTTGAACCTTTTTTTTCTGCAAGATTTTTGTCATCAAAGACACTTTCGACAAGAGATGTGGGGTTTTTCAAAGAAGAAATCATTTTAAAATTAAATACATGTCATATTATATTAAAATGTTAGAAAAATATCACAAAACGATAATAAATGTATTTACAAGGATTGTAAGGCTTTTAGGACTTCTAACAGTCTGGGGTGAGGCGTTTTTTCAATTGGTTGAGTTCGTGTTTGATTTCGTGAGGCAAGTCTGTGTTGACTTGTTCTTCAAAGTATTTGTCGATGGCTTCAGCCTGAAAATGACGGATTAATGATTTGGATTTTGAATTGGGTTTAGTGTTTTACCTCGGTTTTCCAGAAATTGGTGGGGACGTCGAGAAGTTCTTTCATATTTGGCTGAGGTGAGAGGCCTGAAACGTCGATAGCATCTTTTTTAGGAACATAGCCGATAGGTGTCGACTCCATGATATCGCAGTTGTTATCGACACGTTCTAGAATCCAGTCGAGTACTCGGACGTTGTCGCCGAAACCTGGCCAGAGGAATTGGCCGTCTTGCGACTTCCTGAACCAGTTGACGTGGAAGATTTTCGGCATCTTTTTTCCTTCTTGTTCCATTGAAAGCCAATGTTTGAGGTAGCAGCCAAAGTTGTATCCGAAAAACGGACGCATCGCAAATGGGTCGTGCATTATTTGCTTTCCTTTGTGCTCAGCAGCCGCTGTCGACTCAGATCTCATGGATGCTCCGACAAAAACTCCATGTTGCCAGTTAAATGATTCGTATACTAGAGGGACACCTTCTGGGCGTCTACCTCCAAATAATATGGCACTTATAGGCACACCTTCGGGATCTTCGAACTTTGGAGATATCATAGGACATTGTTTGGCAGGGCATGTAAATCTAGAGTTTGGATGCGCTGCTTTTTCTGATCCATCATATGGCTTTCCAAGCCATGTCGTTATTTTGACTCCATCCTGCACAGGGTCCATTCCTTCCCACCAAACTCCTCCATCGGATGTCTCCCCTACATTAGTGAATATCGAGTTTTCCTGCATAGACGCCATTGCATTCGGATTCGTCTTCCATGAAGTTCCAGGCGCGACGCCGAAAAATCCATTTTCGGGATTCATCGCATGGAACATTTTTGTCTGTTCGTTGTATTTGATCCATGCAATGTCATCTCCTACACATTCGACTTCGTATCCAGGCAATGATGGCTGCAACATGGCAAGATTCGTCTTTCCACATGCGCTCGGGAATGCAGCGCATATATATTTCTTTGGTTTATGTGGTGCTTTGATACCTAAAATCTATTTTTTCTTGTGTAGAAACATCGTAACTATTTTTTTTTAATTTACCAGCATATGTTCTGCAAGCCATCCTTCCTTTCTTGCAATAGTCGATCCTATTCTAAGGGCCAAACATTTTTTCCCTAAAAGCGAATTTCCTCCGTAGCCGCTTCCATAGCTAGCTATGAAATTATCATGTGGCCTAAAAATTGAATTTTTTAAATAAAATTAAATAAATAAAAATAAAAGTACCTGTGCATGATGATCGTTTTTTCAGGGTCGCAAGGCCAAGAAGGCATATCAGATTTTTTCCCTACAGAATGTATAGCGCGAACGACACCTTCGCCATTGGTTTCTCTCATCAAATCTAAAGCAGGTTCACCCATTCTGGTCATGATCCTCATGCTTGCGACAACATAAGGTGAGTCAGTGACTTGGAGACAGAGCTTAGACATCGGACCGCCAACCGGCCCCATACTGAACGGTACGACGTACATCGTCTTCCCTTTCATGCATCCAGGAAATCTCTCTTCAATCGCTTTATCCATCTCTTCAGGCGACTGCCAGTTTCCGAGCGTTCCTTTTGCTCCTCCTGCAGGTGTCGGAATCGTCTCTTCCTTCTTTTCCGTGCAAATGAACGTTTTAGACTCGACTCTGGCGACATCTCTCGGATCCGTCCTCGCCAAATAGCAATTCTTAAGCTTTTTCAATGGAACGATCGTTTTATCGCAAAGAAGTTTATCAAGTATGAGTCTGTTCTCTTCTTCGCTCCCATCCACGACATGGACATCATCAGGTTGGCATATCTTCACCGAATCCTCGACAAACCTCCTCAACTGCAAATCAAAAATAAACTATTTTCAAAACTTGATTCAACTTACACATTGAGGCAACTGCTTGACTGTAAGCTTCCTATTCCTTTGTGTAAAAACATCAAGTCTCCTTTTGCATAAGTTTTGCCTCACAATCCCATTGAGTGTGCTGGAAAAAATTTTTAAATTAAAAACATTTTTTAATTTCATACCTAAGTAAAATCATAGTAAATTTGTGTGAAAAACCAAAACAAAAGCATCTAAAACTTACTTATTTACATAAAAAACATCTGTATCTAGTAGTTCAGGCATTTTGATTGCGCATTCGATTCACCCTAAGGGTAAAATTGTGAATGATTTCTGTTTGAAACTTGTCGCCTCTTATAAGGAGCTATTTAGTTGGGTGGGGGTGATTGGGAAATTGAAATTCGCTTCAAGGTTGGGGGGAAAGACCGCCTTTAAGAACGTTTATTGCTAATTACTAATTAATTAATAGTAATAATTAAAATTTTTCGATCTTATTTACTAGTAAATGCCTTTAGAATTCGCCTCATCAAAAAACTGACAATTTTTTTCAATAGTTATTTTTTTCAATAGTGCAATACCGGTCTGATGTTCATCAAATTTTCACCATATACAGGGTTAGGATATTTGGGAGGTTAGAGGTTAGGTCACTTTTTTTTTCTTTTCTTTTTTTAGCATGGCTACTTCGATAGCATATTAAAAGTGCTTTCTAACTGCGTATTGGTCGTTAAGAATAATTAAGGAAGTTACAGACGTTTAAATTTGATATCTTGGGTTCTTGATTTTCAGCCAGAGTCATTTGATTTCTGAAGGATTTTTTGGGAGGCAGCGGTTTTGGGGGATGCTGCACGTTTTGACGAACCTTCAAGCGTCTGTAACTTCCACAATTTTTGACCGTGACATTTATACAGCTGGAGAGCTATTTTAAAGAGTATAACTGTATAAATTAACTGTAGAGATATCAATAAAATAGGTCAAAAATTGTGGAAGTTTTAGACGTTTAAACGTTCTGTTGTGAAATCGTACCGAAACAATCGGATTTCTAGTGCCATTTTACATGAGATTTTTTTTTGTGATTCTAACGGTGTATTTTTGGCTTTTGTTCCATGTTTGTAAATATTGGCCACTTGAACGTTTTTATACACCTTGTACTTTTAGCCTGATTAGTTTCCTGTTATCTTGAATAATGAAGCTCAACAGGTATCAAATTTTAAACGTTATTTTGGACTTTAATCCTCTTTATCTAGTGTTTCCAAGTGCCATTTTTATAATCTAAAAATTGTAATACCCTCAGCACCAATATCCAAAAAGGATCATGGTCGAACATTTTTGAGGAAGTTCCTTCTGGGAAAGCTCCAGACAAGTTCTGGAAATCAACAAAGAAGGCGTTTTGCATGGAGACAACAAAAAAAATTAAATCCGTTAGTTTTATAATATTCTATGATGCAATGAACAAACAACCTTGCAAAAACTCGCTAATTTTTTATTATTATTAATTCACGATTAAATTTTCTAATCGGAATTCCATGCGCGATTATCTTATCATTTCTGGGGGCTCGTCTTCTGACCGATGATGTAAAAAGGCGGACGATAAAAAAGAGGACGTTTCAGAGATTGAAAGGTCGAAAAAATATTGTTTAAGCGACCTTATTTTTCATCATATCTTATCTCCTGAATATATGAATCAAAGGGGGAAAAAACCCAATAAGTTTGATGGATCAACGTACCAACTTCGTCACGTCATCTTTCTTACAGAAGAAAACATGTTTGTTCCTGCCATCGGATGAGGAAAAAAATGGCGCTTGAACTATGACGTCATTACGGTTACATGTGAACGGCTGGCCGTTCCTGTTGTACCACTTTTTGGAGAAGCCTTCCAAAAGTAACGATAAAAATTATGTAGGCACATAATTGTCTGATCCCGCTAAGACAAACACCTGCAAATTGACTCAAAATCTAAGGATTTGGAGAAAACGCCAAATTATATTTGAAATAATTGATGTAAAGACACACGACCCAAGTTTTAATGTCCGTAACTTGAAACTTCCATTTGTGACCAATTTTAACAATATAAATACCGTTGGAAAGCTCTTTTATAGTATAAAATCACTTATACTACACCTTAGCCTTCATAAATAGATTTATAAAATCATTTAAACTTCATTTCTGGTCAATAAGACTTCATCTCACTTCTCGGTAAGACTTCATGATTGGGCGTAACTACGTCCATAACTTCCACAATTTTTGACCGATTTTAACCATTTATATACCGTTGGAAAGCTCTTTTAAAGAGCTGGAAAACTTATTTATAGCATAAAATCGCTTAGATCACTCCTTATCCGTCAAAAATGGTAATTGAGAGAACGTTTTGGGACTAGGTTCTCCAATGAAGCGACCGGTTTCGGTTTTTTTCAATTCACATTTTTCTAGGGATATTTTGTTTGTTTTTTCGTAATTATTTATGTAAAATGGACCATGTTTATACTAGAAAGAGCCCAAAAACGTGGTTTCTGACTTTCTGTATACCTACTTTATGATTTTTCAGGGTGGAAATTGTGGGAGCGAACATGGTGAAGAAAGGAGTAACTTTTTCCAGTAGGGGGGAAGAAAATTAAGAAAAGCCAGCCTTGAAGTGTCGGATTTTCAAAATGGAATTCGACTTTAGAGCGACGACCTTTAGGGCGACTTTTTTTAGATGCCAAGAAAAATTGTTGGACAACTCACCAAATTCTTAGTAAGGACGTCATATTTTACCGCTCACAAACACAAATTAAAACGTTATTTTCTGTTGATTTTCAGCCGATTATTCGTAATCGAAAAAGAAAAAAAACCTTAGGGTCAAAAGGCCCCACAGAATTACCAACGGATCAAAAGTTTTTAAAATATCTCCAAACTAAAAAATAAAATCCAATAGCAGAAAAGTCCGAACGTTTATTGACTGTTAAAGTAAACACGTTGAGATAAAAGGTCGCACTGACGGGGACAAAAAAAGGAAAAATTGGACGAATCATTTTCGTTTTATTTTAGGTAAACATTTCCTCTGGGGGAAAAACCTTTCGGAGAATGGAAAGGAATGCGTTTTTGTGGCATTTTCCATTGGCGTATTACCTGCAAAACGCATTTACCTGCAATTACTTTCCGAAAGAAAGGTTCACAAATGAGCCAATAAAGGATTCAGGTCATTCCTTTTAAGAACTTCTCAGGTTTCATTCTTCGTTGGAAAAAATAAACCATTGAGTAAACTGTATCTCCAAGCAATACTTCTAGACAGTAGACTGGACCACAAGTAGCGAGAAATATTTTATAAACGATTTTTCTCAGTTTGCCCGTTTGAGAGACAAAAATTTGTCGTACAGGAATAGTAACTAGTTAAAGGGCCCCCAGTGTACAAAAAGGATCAAAAGCAAGCTAAATGAGGTCATTTTGTCGTAAAAGAACGAAATCAAGGGCTCTAGTGACCAAAAAGGACCCTATTTGTCGTAAAGCAATACCTAGTACATAACTAGTTAAAGGATCCCACTGTCCAAAAAGGATCAAAAATCAAGCCAAATGAGGCCATTTGTCGGAAAAGAACAAAATAGGGCCCCTCGTGTCCAAAAAGGATCAAAAATCAAGCCAAAAAAGACCCTATTGTTCGTAAAGGAATAGTCACTAGGGCCACTAGTGTCCAAAAAGGATTTAAAAAATCAAGCTAAATGAGGTCATTTTGTCGTAAAAGAACGACAAAATGAAATTTAGTTAAAAAGGATGAAAAATGAAGCCAAAAAGGGCTTCATTTGTCGTAAAGGGACCAGCCCAGCACCATCCCGTCGCGTCGGAACTTGGGGAATTTCTGGATTTCCTGGTGGGCCTATCCACCTCTTCCTTTTCTCGTTTGTCCTTTTCCTTTCACCTTTCGGTTTACCAGGATAATGGTGGGCCTATCCAACCCTGCTGTCCTGTAAAACGGGTAGACCTTATCACCAGTGTACCAGGTTTTGGGCAGAATAGAAACGATTAGCTGGAGCTGCCCATGACGAAAACTTCCTCAAAAATCTCCCCTCTACATAACTTCTCCCTAAAACCATCCCTCATTACACTCCCCCAAGACAGAACAAGATCCAGAAAAAAATATTTTTCAATTCCTTCATTTTGTTTCTAGTCAAGTTCAAGCCTGGAAAATTACCTGACTTGAAAATTACAACGACTAATTATAAAATTCAAAAAATATTTTTCATTGTAAGCACTTTAGAAATCTGTTAATGAATTCAATCAACTTTCACTACTCGCATTTTCTCTGTTTGTACAGATATGGAAAACTTTTTGACCAGTCCATAGCCCGACAAGTCGAATTACGCTGACACTTCTGCGACCTCTATTGCCTTTGGATTTTTTTTCTTGTTATTAGTTCTTTAGTATTGCATTAGGTTTCTATGGTATGGCTTGTCCCAGGATAAAACTTTTTGTTATCAATGATAAAAAACGAAAACAAATTGAGGTTTCTATGGTTTTACCCAGAGGACTTGTAAAACTGCCTTAGCACCTAATAGTGAATAGGATCAAGGATATTGCAAATAAACGAAAACTTTTGGAAAATGCTTTTTTTATTTAAATCGCATCATGCAGACAACTTACGACTAGAAAATACAATTTATTAATTACAACATAAAAAGGTCTCAATCACACACACATTTATACCGGAATATATTATCACAAAATCACTTTTATATTTATAAACATCTAAAAATATCACACAGATACAAAAATATTAGGGAGACAAAAACTCTTACATACGAAAGCATTTAAGGCCTCTTCATACATTAAAAAAAAAGTTATTTTATCAAAAATACAAGAATTTAAAATGAGTATATTTTATTGTGGCACGTCACCAGTCTCGAATGAAATTTTATTATTGTTTTAGAACGAAATACTGATTTAGGTAAGTAGTTGTTTTAAATGGAGTTCGTTTTGTACGCCTTCCTCGATAGAGGAGCACCAGAGCTAACCTAAGGATAAAATAAGTACAGAAATATACAGGGTTCTTAAAGCAAAACGTCATAGCTAAGGTTCAACACAAAAAAAGGCAAACCCTGTATTAAACATTTTGCTTCTAAAATTAACCTATAAATGCAAAAGAATAAAAGTCCATTAATTTTTAAAGTTGAAAAACCAATTGACATAATTTTGGCAAAAGATTAAAGCGCGGCAATTAATTTTACACATAAATGCAAGGTTTCTTAAAATAATATTTTATATACAAATTTAATAATAAACATTTCTGATGATAAAACAGGAATGATAAACGTGGTAAAGCTGTAGGGCTATGCCAGTTGAAGAGTAAAAGATGTGGCATGTTTGCGCTAAAGGGAGAGATTTGCTTATCTTTCGGGGAAAAGGGCCTCGTAAGCGGGCGGAAGGTCTTTGTCGGGCGAAGGAGTTTCGGGCGGAGCTGTCGGTTCGACTTGGGAAAGCTCGGTCGCTCTGTCGTGACTCCTGGAGCCTTCACGGACCACCCAGCAGAGTTCCATCGATCTGCATGCGATGTAGCATCCTAAGAATATGACGAAGGAGACCATCACGCTTAAAACACCAGCCGTCACTATTATGCTGTTGATAACCCTTTCTGAATGCGAATCATCTAAAACATTCAATTAAAATCAAAATAAGGTGGTAATATGAAATACCTGAATTGATAGGTTTGCACTTTTCATCCATACAATATGTTGTTGGGCAGTTAAGAAACATGGTGTCGTTAAAAAATACATTACTTAAGCATAATTCTGGAGTACAGGCTTTCAGCTTTCCACTACTATTACGACAATCTGCAAAAGTTGATGAGGATTGGCTTTCAGATTTGAAATAGTTACTTTGGGAGGCTGTGAAGACGATTTGAAATCCTATTTTTTCGTCAGATTTTAAGCGTTTTTTGGCTAAATGGATTTTGACTTCGATGTATCCTTTGGGGTCGACGAAAGCAGTGCTTGCATATTTGGCATCTGCGATCGGCGTCACGGGTTCTCTGAGGGGCTCTAGGTCGCCACATATCGGCAATTCCCAGCTTGGTCTTTTGTGCAACTTCAAATTCAAGAGCTTTTCAAGGTATTTCTCCTCGGAATGTCGAAACTGAAAACATGAAATCGTTTAAATTGAGGCCTGAGAACCCAGTGGGACCACAGAGAGTTAAAAGTGAGAAAGGAAAAACTAGTTTAGAATCCTAAAAAACATTACCTGTATGTAATCTGTACAGTTGGGCTCAATAGGGTCCCGACGGAGTGACATTTGCTGAATGACTGCTACGACCCCCATACTTTCAGGGGATTGAATATGAAGTATGCAGTTGAAATCCACTTTTCCGTTCCATTCTCGATAGTCGACCGACTCATATGTGACGACGTGAGCTTTGTCTTCTTTTAAGAGTATCTTATTCGGCTTATAATCGTCTTGGCATATCGACTCTTTTTCAGCAGGAAGCAAGTCTAAAAAGGCAAAATGATGCTAATATGGTTGTGACTAAGTCAACAATATGACTCACGATTACACCATTTTTTTACACTCGATTATGATTACTTTATGATTACTTACGAGATATATGATGATCAGAGCAGCAATGATCTCCTAGAATGGAAATAGCCAAAAGTAATTTGGTGCTAATTCCCATCTCAAAAAGTTAAATTTGAAAACTTTTACTGATACATCACAGGAATAATTTGGCCTTTAAATTTTTATAAACAAAAACGATTTGTTTTGTCAATATTAGATGAGTTTAGTTTGTAAATTGGAAGAATGGAGAGCAGAAAAGAATAAAAACAAAGAAATAAAAATAACCAAAACGGAAAACGCGATTTGTAGATGTCGTCCAAAGGCAAAATGTCAGTCGATTCTTGACTATCGATTTGTTTTTATATTTTTGTAATTGAACAAAGTACCAATTTAAACATTTTAATTATAGAAAATCTATCTAAAAATATCTCAAAATATATATTTAAAAAAATAATATGAAATAAGGGAGTTGAAAGTTCGGGACATTTTTAGCTGTTGGTAAACCTGATGCGCCTTTTCGCATGCATTTTCAAAATAAATGCTCCTTTCTTCCACTTTTACTGAATCATAACCGATTTTATACGGTAGGGAAGCAATTTTTAAGAGATTTATGGTTCTTTTTAGCTTGATTTTTGGACACGAGAGGTCCTTGTATATAGATTTCATTTCTATGAGACGAAATGGCCTTTTTTTTAAGCATTTTAAGACTTTTTGACATTCCCAAGGGAGGGGGAATATGAGAATTTCCCGGCGGTAAATTTTACCTATTCGACCGGACTCAGAAATCGTTGCAGTGAAAAAGTTCTAAAAAGGGTCTAAGTGCACCTTGAATTGGTCTTCTTTGCCTAAGAAAGGTCAAAGTCCACCAAAAAGTGGGAAAAAAATCTCGAATTCATTTAAAAAATCAATACTTTATTAAACAACAAGTGACTTGATTTGCTGCAATAATGATTCTTCATTTTTCATTTTTTCGATTTGATTTTTTTCCAAAGTCTTTCCAGACTTCTGTTGCTCTTTTAGCTTCTGGATTTCAATCAGTTTCTAAAATAAAAATAAAATAGTTAAGAAGATAACAGACTAAATAATTTAGTACCGTTTTCAATTTTTTAATCGCCTTTTCTTTTTCCTGATCGGTCGAAGTGTATTCTTTGAGCGACTCGTAGAATTCGTTGACTTTTTCCTGGCCCGGCTGCGAGTTCGAATCATCGTTGGCCTTCGCCGCTTTTTTCGCTTCTCGATTCTTTTTCATTTTCAACGCGTTTTTCGACATTTGAGTCTCACCTTTTTGATTAACCACAGTTCCAGGTTTGACATCGACGACTTCCGTATTCAACTTAAAAGTCGACGGCCTTCCAGCAGCTCCAGGCGGCCGATAGACTTGTTTTGAAGCTAAAATTTCAATTTAAATTGTGCTCCATCAAAATTTAAAGTACCTTCTGCAACTTGAGACGCGGATTTAACTTGATCGTATGAAACCTGAGGCTTTTTAAACGTTCCACTTGGAAAATTTTGCCAAACGACTTCATAAAGTTCTTCGCCATCTTTCCAAGCTTTTTCGTACAACAAAGTACCCATATAATCCCATACTTTAAATCTGAATAAAAAAATAAAAATGTTGTGAATAAACGTAATAAATAAAAATTTACCCATTACAGACTCGCAATCTAGGGGATGTAGTGGCCGTCATGAAATGAGAGCTATCTGGTGACCAAGAAACCAAAGTGGTATCCGCAGCTTTAGTTTTGTTGATAAGCTTTTTCGCAGGCGCTTCCCATAATTCGACCCCACCTTGTAAATTACCGAATCCACCCAAAAGGACAATATTTCCATGTGGATTATAATAAATCGAATTCACCGAAGATGAAGGCAAATCGAAAATCGGTTCAGCTTTTGTATTAAAAATCGTTTTCTTTGGAGGCATCGTCCCATAAATGACGCAAAATTCACTCGAAATAGGAGACCATTCTACAGCATGAATTGGACCATCTTTCGCTGCAAAAATAATTTTAAAAACATTGCTTTTAATTAACAAAAAAAACATACACAATGAAACATTCATTTGATTTCCTTTGATATCGACCAAATGAAGCCCTTGTTTCCCATAATAAGAACTTCCAGTTTTATCAACTTCAACGGATGTCATAAAAAGCGCCGCCGTCCCTTTTTTATTCCAAAACATGTCAACTTTATCTGCCTGAATAAAGAAGTCAAAATAAATGAAATGGATTTCTTAAAATTTACTTGAAAAAATGTTTTGTTGGCGAGAGGTGTCTCGAAGTTTGGAAACTGGAAAACTTTACAAATCGATGGCTTCCCAGACTTTCCTGGGATGTAACAAATCAAATTATATGGAGAAGAATGCGACAGTTTGTAACTTTCGACTCTTTGGTTCTGCAGCCTTTTTTCGACCACTTCGAAATTGTCTGATTTCCAGAATAAAACGTCATTTTTAACATTTCTTGTACAGTAGATTTCATCTGCAGTCCACTGTGGTTGCCTAGGAAAAAAATTTAAAATGTTTTAAAACTAGAAATCATACCAGCTTTCTTGTTTCCGCTGTTCAAAAGATTGAAGGAGTTTTCCACTTTCTGTGTGATAAATTGATAAATTTTTTACATCTTCTTTGCTATCGCCTGATCCTGAAGATTCGAGTTAAAAGTTTGAAATTTTTGTTTTATTTAAAAAAATACTTGAAAATAATTCGTAGATTGCGAAGTAGGTTCCTTTGGGCGAAAATTCAACATCTAACGCTTTTGGTAAATCGAGTGAAATAACGACAGACCAATCAGACGTTTTGACCACTTTTACTCTGTTTATAAAAAGGAAATAATTTCAAAGGAAGATTGGGTAAAACATACTGTAAACTGCTAGCCCATGCTAGGTAATCGCCGTTTGGGCTGAACTTCAGACATCGGCTTGACTTTGATGAGTCTAATTTTAAAAATGGCTCGGAATTCTGCTCCGGAGGTCCTTTAAAGACGGCCACTCCAGATGAAGATCGGACTGGAACAAATTTATTAATTTCCACACAAAAATTTGGGTTATTGAAAAGGGTCAAGAGAGGCTTCGACAGTCAAAATAACCCGTTTGTTCCACCTGGTTGGCCTTTGTACTTCATAGGGGAAGTAGAGATGGGGATCATTTGATAGATAAAACTATCAATTTCCTCCATCTGCTCATGATTCTAGCAGTTCAATATGCCATCATTGAGCACTTAGCAAAGCAGAATGTCACGAAGCAAAAATTTGCATTTGCAACCCAATGGATCAACCCTGGAGATCGTGATAGTTCAATAATCACACGTTTCCTCTACTTGATGTCCCTCATTACGATTGTTCCAGTGAGATTGAGCAAATAAAAGCAATGCTGCACCCTCTCTGGCCATCAGTACATCAAGAGATAAACATCAAAGCATGACCATGACACCATGAAATCTTCACAGGTCCTTAGAGGGTGCAGTCATGAATCCTTCCCGTTAGAGTAACTCAGCAGGAATTAGCAGAACAGCTCAGGTGAACAGAATGGCTCTCTAGTACCACAAGCAAAATGCTAGACCCAACATTGTCATCCTATTATCCATGACAATACACAGATGGAATGCAGCACGTGGATAATACCTGCTAAAAGGGGCTGCGGACTCTTTCCCGTCATATCAGCGGTTGATAACCAAACTCGTTTAAACTTCCTAAAGTGTTAAAATCCATAAAATTCCAAAAACTTAATTTGTGACTCCAATTTTAAAGGAGAAAATAATAGAAAAGTGAAAAAACAAGTGTGAAGAAAGGTTTCAAATTGCAAGATGGTTATATGTAAGTGTGACTTTGGCACAAGTTACAAAATGGTAATTATGGAAAAATTTTAATTGATATTTTTCTTTCGATTTTAGCGAAGAAGTTAGGTATCTATATAAGTTTCCTTTGTAAATTTTAGCACATTGTAGTTGGCTATTTTGTAAGTTGGCAAAACTGATGAGAAACCTTACTCAAAGTTGTAACCTTCCTTTTATTTCGAAAAATACGTTAACTGACGCTAAAGATAAAATTCGTTAAAATTTATAAAGCGGAACGCTGTGTGTTTAAAAAGCGATTAAATGGTTTATTCGAACATAAATAAGTGTCGTATTTTTGAGTTTTTTTCCGTGTGTCTTATGTGTTCGAAATGAGTGAGAATGGTCTATTTTTAGGAGGGGCCCCGCCCGAAGACTCTGTATACATTGGCGTGGAAGATTACGATTTGAATGATCCTCGGGAAGAATTGGACGAACTTCGAGATTGTGTCCAAAGTAGGGATGAGGTCATGCATGTAATTAAGGAGGTTGAAAAGGAGATTTCGTGCCCTTCACCACATTCTGTAAGCAAAAGCCCTTTGGACGTTATGAATGAAGAAGCTGCTTCGCTAAATATCGATTTGGGATTCGACGAAAGTGATATGACAGATTTGGATAGTCCAGGCCAAGCTGATGGTAATTTACAACAAATTGATGGCAATGAGACTTTTCGATCGGACTCACAAAGAGAACCTTTGGACGAAGCTAATAGAGACTTTTTGGATCATTCGGTCGATTTAAAAGATGCGATGTCGATCGCTCAGTCGACCATGATCGACAAAACGTTAAACCTGTCCGAAAGCTATGGGATTTCTTCAACCTCCCTTTGCATGGAAGATGTCACTGTTTTATCAAGCCCAGGAAACTCAAGTCACAGATTTTCATGCGAACTCAGAGAATCACAGGAAAGCGATCACGGATACCATTCCATGAATGACGATCTGCTTTCCCTTTTCCGTGATCGTCTTTTAAAAATTCAAGAGGTTTTAAACATGGAAAATAAAGAACACGAACAGAATATTTCAAGCCTTTTATCAAAGTTGGACTTGAGCCAAAAAGAAGTTATGAATTTGAAAAAAATTAATTCTCTACTTGAAAAAGAAAAGGAAAAAACAAAAATCGAATGTGATAAAGTATCTATTGATTTGAATGATAAAGTAACCGAAATTGAAAATTTGAAAACCAAAATTAAAACAATGGAAGAAACTTTCATCGAGAATGAAAATTTAAAAAAACAACTTGAGTTAAATCAATCAAAATTTCAAGAAATTTTCCTTAAAAATGAAAATCTCGAAAAGAAGTTAAAGTTAAACATTCTTGAAAGTGAGAATTTGAAAAAACAACTTGAAACAAATCAATCAAACCTTCAAGAACTTTCCCTTAAAAATGAGAATTTTGAAGAAAAACTTAAGGAAACCTTTCTAGAAAGTGAAAATTTGAAAAAACTACTTGAAACAAATCAATCGATAATTCAAGAAATCACTCAAAAAAATGAGAATCTTGAGGAAAAACTGAAGGAAACCATTCTTGAAATGGAAGGGCAACTTCAAGTCCAAAAGGATGAAAACGACATTTTAAAAAAACGACTCGAGACAACACAAAATGAACAATTCTCCCATGAAAACCAGAATCTAAAAGAAAGACTGAGAACGATTCAAAATGAGAATGAGACATTAAACCATCAACTTGAAATGGCCCGGAATGAAATGGAAAAGTATGAAAAATGTATAAAAGAGAGCAAAAGTTTTATCGCTCATTTTCATGGTGGTCTGAAAAAGTTGTTTTCGATTGATAAAGAGCTTCACGAGTATGAAATCGATAGGACGAAACAAGGGCTAGATTCCGCCTTCAAACTCCTCAGTCAGCGACTTGTCAGTATTTTCGATGCCAAAAGAATCTGTCGCGATGAGCAGAATAAAGCGAACAGTCTCAAAGTTGAAAATGAAATTCTCAGTCGGCAAATTTCTCAGTCTCAAAACGAGATTGACGATTTTATCAAAAAGGTTGACTTTTATCAAGAATCTGTGCGGACGATGACTGAAAGTAATTGCCTTCTTGTCAAAACTAACACTGAATTATTGGAACAAAATGAAATCTTCAAAAAAGAAATACAAAAATATGCTAATGCCAAACCATTAGGTAAAAATTTCAAAATTCTTGTTTTCTTTAATTAATTTTTTTTTTAGATGAAAGAGAGTTTGAAAATTTGAAAGAAAAAGTTCAAGAGCTCAAATTGGATATCGTGGACAAAGATTCTAAAATAAGTTCTTTAGAATTGCATATCAAAAGTTGCTGCTCCTACTATCGAGAAAAGGCTCAGAAATACAAAATTGAAGTAAGAATTGTGTCGGTGGCTGCCAAACAGTTGGGTGATAAGAATTTGGAAAGATGCAGGGAAATCCTGTTTTGCTCCAGCATGGAATTAGTAATAATGTTCCTGCACAGAGGTAGCAATCTCACTCCTATATGGAGGTAGACTCTTTCTCTGACATGTTAGTAATCTTGGTTCTGCATGGAGTTAGTAAACTTGTCCCGGCATGGAGATAGTAATCTTGGTCCAGCATGGAGTTAGTAAGCTCATTCCTGTATGGAGCTTCGCTTGCATAGAACTGGAGCTACTAATCTCACTGTCTCCGAGTCGGAGTTAGTAATCCATTGTGTGAAATTTATAAATTGGCGGGCACCACAAATTTATTATTATTTATTAATAATTTATTATTTGCTTATGGCAAAATTAATTTTTTTTTTCAGTTATCAGATTTGAAGCAGCAGCTTAAATGTGTTCGGAGGGAATCTGGGATTCGGATGTCGCAGATTCCTTTTTTGCCCCCCACGAAAGCGATTTCGCCCAAGAAAAAGAATTCTTCTGAAATGGCAGTTCAAACTGAAAAATTCAACTCGCCTCCTCGCATGCTTTCTATGGGAATCGTCGAGGTAATTTTTATTTATTTATTTGTACATTTAAAAAAATTTTTTTTTTATTTGCAGAAACACAAATTAAAGGAGCTGGAAGATGTCGTTTTGAATTTGGAAAAAGAAAATATGATTCTTAAAAGACTCTGCCATAAAAGAAACGAAACCATCAAAATGCTCAAAGGTGGCGTGTGAGCGAAATAGTTCTCGTGTATGTATATTTTGTTCAGATTTTGTAAACTTTTGTACTACTTTTTTAACATTTTTATACTATTGTAATTTTTTGTACACTGTACTTTTATCAAAGTTTGTAATTTTTAACATACCAAATTTTATTTTAATATTTTTTACAAAAGATCTGATGTATTTTATAATAAATTTATTTTATGAAGAATGGTGTTTATTGTTGGCTTAACCTTGTGGCTGATTGAGGAGCATTGTCCATGTTGTATATTCCTGCAGCACAACAGGAGGTTCCTGACTTACAGGTTACTCCCATTGAAATCGTGATATAAAGATTACTAACTCTATGCCGGACCAAGATTACTAACTCTATGTCTGAGCAATACCAGCTCCATGAAGAAATGCCTGGATTAGGAGAATAAATCAATTGTATCTTTTAAATGATTTTAATTTAAGTACAAAAATAGGAACAAAATTTTTACAACATATAAAAATATAGAGTTTCAAATTCAATATTCGTGAATTGCTATTTCTATTGATAAATTATGACAATGACCATAAGTCTTCGTTTTTTGAAACACTTAAAGTAAAGAAAAAATAATGTTATAAGTACAGGTACGAAATTTTAAGTGCGATACTGGTTTTATTGTCGCCAATATCTTAAATCGACAATTTTCAATTGGTCCTCATCTTTACAATTGACTAGTAGGTTCCGATCGCTTTGTGGAAGAAAAGCGGAATTTTGGATGGATTCGACTCCGAAATTGTCGCATACTAATCGTGCAAATGAAGCTTTTTTTATCTCGTTCAATTGGACTGTAAATTTTTTTAAATTATTTAAATTACCTAAAATTAAATGGAAATTACCGAGAGTGAAGGGATAAGGCTGTTGGGAGTTATCGTAGAAAAATTTGTCTCCCTTTCTTGTCGAGCTCATCTGCCTCGCAATTATTTCTTGAAATGTTTTTCCAACAAAAGACCTCTTTTCTTTCTTTTCTAATATCCCGCCGACTAAAAGATCCACTTGGTTTTGGTTTTTAAACAATTTTTTCAACAAATCCGAATTCTGAAAAGAAAGGCATTAAAATGCAGAAAGTTAGGTAGAAATTTACCTTTTCAGTCATTATTGGTTGAAAGTTGAATTTATCTCCATATTTGAAAAATGGGAGAAGCCCGTGATCTCTCCCTCGGTGGATCTCTATGCCTAAAGTTTGTTCCAAATTCGAGTCTAAGTCATCCTCAAACAATGATTTCATCTGCAATTCAATGAAAATAATCCAATACTTAATTTTTGAAGTCATACCTCGTCAAAAAACATGATTTGGCTATCAGAAAATTGCATTTTAAGGCTTTTCCCAAGAGTTTCGATAAAAGAACGATTTTGAAACAAGTCTGGATCGATTGCAGCGAAGCGACGAGCCTCATTGACCCTTTTATTCATTTTTCTGCGATTTTACAAACATTTCAATACAAATAAAACATTGAATATTTATACTACTTTAAGTGAATTTCAGGCATGAGGGTCAAAGGAACTAAGGCAGCTGTGGCGAATTCGTTAAAAACTGAAGGATCTTTTGCTTCATACAAGTCTGCATAGCCGCTTGAGATTTGAAGATGGAAAGACTTCTCTGAGTACTTTTTTCTTCCTAAAACTCAATAAAATGGTCCAAATGGTGTTGTGTCTTACCGATGACTAAGGGTAACCATTCTTTGTATGTGATATGCTGTAATTCTGCAATGAGGATTCTTTTCGATTCTAAATATAACTTTTCGTCGTCCCATTCTGGGTTTAGAACACTTAAAATTCGAGCGATTCGATTGTGCTCTTTGGTCAAAAGTAAAGAACCTGCAGCACTTGATGGGTCCAGGATGTTTCTGACATCACCTATAAATTAATTAAAAACAGAATTTTTTTATATTTTTCTTTTAGCGGTTTTTTTACCAGTCAAAAAGCATTTGTCTTTTTCTATGCAGTTGATAGGTTCAAGGATATCGCTGGTAGGAACTTCTTTCAGTTTACCACCTTGATTGAGCCGCAAAGCATTTTGGACTTTTTGGTTGTTTCCGTAGATGTTGGATGCATCCAGAAAATGAGTTGCCATGTTCATCTGCTCAGCGGGACCCAATTGAGTTTCCTGGATGGCAAGCATGGACCTGCTGTATGAAACGCACACATCGTCAGGACCGTTCATGTAGAAACACATTGGATGTCGATACCGCGGTAGAGTACGGTAATCATTCGTACGGCAACATTTGACATTTTCTTTCGTAAAAACTGAAAAAACAAATTATCTTAGCATTATTTCAATTTTTCTTACAAGATCTGTAGCTAGGAGTATGCGATAAATCGTTGGAAACAAGTTTCGTCCAAGCCGCAAACCCAAAAGTGACATCGGGCAAATCTTTTACCATCAAATGCAACAAGTTTGAGCTTATATTGAGAGGATTTGGATGTACAGTGTTGCCAACATCCGAGAACCAAATACCTAAAAAAGATCATCATAGTTGCAAAAAGAGCCCTGGGGCCAAATTACCATCTTTGTAAGCAGATGAGCCCAATATTCTAGAGTAAGGGGAGTATGCAGCACCCCAATCTGGTTGGTTGTTATTATTGCAGCTACCATCCGGACTTCTATATTCCGATTCACTGCAAACTTGTTTTATTTCGTCTTTTATCGTCACTGAGGACATCGATTTCAAGCATTCGTTCGCACTCATTCCACCCCTAAAATGAAACAATAATTTTCATTTTTATATCAGCTTTCGTTACATTTTGCACTGGTCTAAGAAGGCGCATGAAGTTTTGGCGAGAATGTAAGCGGTTTTCGCTTCCTCGAGTGCGGTATCGTCGCCCCATGACGATGCTATCAATTCAAACGATCCGCCTTGAATCTCGTTCGCCCTCATCGTCATCATCGATTTAATACTGTTTTCGAGCGACTCGCTCTTCTCGACCATTTCTTCGTTCATCCTGTACAACTTCTTGATATCAGGCTGACGATGGTTTCCCCCTTGAAAATACATAATAATAACATAAAATACCTAAATAAACAACTTACAAGTATGTATAGCACCATTAGTTTGCATAGCCAATCCAAAAAGCAACCAGAGTGCAGCCATTTTGTCAATTCTGAAAAAAACAAGACGGGTTCAAGGTAAAAACATCGACAATTTCGCAGGCACAAAAGTTTAATTTATGAAGTTGTTTTGTAATATATTCTAAAGGCTTATTGTTTGCTTCGGTTTATTTTTAGACAACTGAAAGTTTCTAACGGGAACGAAAGTGTAAATAACTGCATCCCTCCCACTCCAAGAACAAAATGATAAATTTAAAGAAAAATTAAAATAAATACCCCGAGAAATAACAAACAATTTCGATTAATAACTGGAGAATCATAGACTGACTCATTATTTGGGGAGAGAGGGTAGTGCGCACACAATTTAAAATTTTTTGTAAAATTACTTCTTGATATTTAAATGACCTATCAACGTTTTGTGAAAGAAGATATAACCACATATTTGGAAAATCTCAATGAATATTGATGTACGATATTAAAAAATGTCTACATTTTCCATCAACGAAGATTGTTCTTGCAAAAGAAGTGCAATCCCGTAAAAATAACTTGTAACCTTGTAAAAATCTGTTGATAAATTCGTCGGTACAACATTGATGGAGAGATGGGAAAGGGTAGCATCTTTCTTTTTCGAGGATTTCTTTATAAAGACAGGGTCGGATAGGCCCACCGGGAGATCGGGAGATTCCCGAAGGGCTGCTCCAACGGGATGCTGCAGGGCCGCGGCCGGTCCTCCCGATTGTGATCCTTTTTAGAAACTAGGAGCCCTTTTAGCTTGATTTTTGATCCTTTTTGGACATTAGGGACCCTTATTATCTTGAGTTTTTATCCTTTATCCTTTTTTCCCTTTATTGCTTGATTTTTTATCCTTTTTGGACACTAGGAGGCATTTTTACCTCGATTTTTGGACATTAGGAACCCTTTTAGCTAGATTCGTTCTTTACGACAAATTGATTTTTGATGGTTTTTTGAACACTAGTGGCCCATTATATCTAAATTTCATCTTTGAATATACATATATAGTTGATTTAAATTCAATGATTTTATTCTAATGAGTTGGTATAAATCGGTTCTGTTGTTTATGAGAAAATGCTTTTTAAAAAGGAGACTAGGAGTCGAAAACCTCATGTAAATTAAACTTGTTAAAACTCACTTTTCAATTCTGACTGGTTGAGACTTAAGAGAAACAAAAAATCGCGTTTCTCGTACGCGTCGACCTCCGTGTTCTGTCCCCGAATGACGGCTAAACGACTCTGAGACGCTTCTTGTTTACAAACGGATAAAACGATCGGCTTTTTCTTCGCTCATAATTTTATTTTCTTCGGAACGATCGAGGCCCTCGAGGGTGGGAGAGGCGACGCGCACGGACGAGATCTCAAATCAACTAAATAAAAACGTCCACAAACGATTCTATTTGAATAACTACCCCTCTATCTCTTCTATAATTAAAACGGAGATTACAGATAATTGTTCAAAAAGTAGTTTATAATTCATAACAAACAAACAGCTTTTGATTTCCCAAATTTTATAAGGAAAAGCACACACGACTAGCAAAAGGCGGTATTCAGGGACAAAAGAGTGGAACCTGAACTATAAATGGACATGGTTTTCTCAGCTCCCTGTCGTCTAATAAACGTTCTTTTTTTAATATTATAAGAAGAAGCCCATTCCAAGCTGATCGGTCAAAAGGGAGCACAAGAAAGACCAAAGTTGAGTCTCCACTCGAACGTTCAGCCTCAAATCAAAAGAAACAGTGGGTCATATTTTTGGCTCATTCTCTTACCAAACAGGACATAACCGATTTTATCAGAAATTCCAACAGTCAAAATCCACCACTTATTTGTGCTGGTGTTCTCGTACGGTCAATAACACTGGGCACTGGTCATCTAACAATAGAATGAAAAAATTGTATAAAACGTCGTGGAAAAAAACTGAATATCATTTGAATTCTTCTAGACTCTTCTCGACCATTTCGCACGGGTTCTTAACAAATTAGAGGACGTAAAATCGACCCAGATATCCGTCCCGATGGTCAGCCAAAGGCCAATGTCACTCACGAGGCTAACATTTTTTTTTCCACCATCCACAAATTATGGGCCCAATTGCGAGTTTTAAAATTTAATTACCTCCACGGATTATAAACGTTTCCGGTTATTTTGAACGCCGTCCTTGGATGATTGACCCTAAAATCAAAATTCATAGGGCAAACAACAATCGTCTTCCTTGATCCTTTGCAGACATCCCGAAAAATTACACATTCTCGTTTAATTATTTCAAACGTCAAAGGTTATCGATTTTATTCTAAGAATAATTAGCTTATTTTGCCGCAAACAATTCAAAGGTTTTTCCTGAGAATTATCGAAAAATGCTAGAAATACGCCGGCAAAAATGTTCTTTACATAGAAAAAGATAATATTATCTGAAATTTTAAGATAAAACTTTTTAAAAAAGGATTTGAAGTTGAGGACCAATGAAATCGTACCGTTCTTGTACAAGCCCACAAAAAGAGAATGAAAAAAAATTCTAATCGACTTTTATCATGTTTTTCTTTATTATCTTGAACATCCTGCCTAGATTCCAGTATGCATTAAAATTATCTATAAAAACAGGTCTTTTAATTCTACCTATATGAAAAGAAGTCCTAAATTGGATGCTATAAAAAATGATTTATGCAAAGAGGATTTGGCGGCGTAGTAGATTGAATATAAGGGCTTAAAATCACGCAATGTTCACGTGTTTGATCGGACAAAAGTCCTCGTTGGAGAAGAAAAAAAAAAGTCTTGCCGTGAATAATAATTTGCAGGTGGGGGCTTTGTCAAAGATAAATAAACTTCCCGATGACTTATGAGTTTTATTGCTTCGTAGAGAAGGAGCTTTTCAAGACGAGATTTCCTCAAAAATCTTTCTCGACGACACTTCATCTAATGTATTATGTAACACTGAAATAACGGGAAAACCTTCCAATTTTGTAAAATCAACGGTTTACGTTCCCGTATTCGTCGTGCAAAAACGATTGGAGGTGTACTAGCAAGCGGGTTCTCTTCTCAGCAAAACGGAGCTAAAACTCTGGAAATTACAAGTTGAATGTCGTATGCATAGTGTCAAATTTACATAGATAATAGTGTAGCACAATAATTGGTTTATTAACTTTTTTCTCGAGGGAGTGGTGCAAACTGGTAAATAAAAAATATTTATACATTTTTGCATGGAGGGGGCCAACATCAACACAGAGTGTATGAGGATTACTCACATTGCACACACGGGAGGGAATAGGGGACAAACAAGGAGGGACAATAAATACGAGAAAAGACAAGAACAAAATATTGCTCAACGAAGTCTGGGTGCAAACGTGGAAGTTGTATCTCCGAGCATCAACTTTTGCATTGATATCAAGGCCTCATCCCGAGTTGGGACCGGGCTTGGGAGTTTCGGGCTTTTTTAGGCCTCACCCTCACCCCAGAAAGCCACGGTAAACAGAAAATGAAAGCTCAAGCAGAAGAAAAGACACGGGCAAAGGATGGACGGCTAGACAAAAGATAAACACAAAAAAGGGAACTTTTGTGTTGGTGTGGGGGGGGGGATTTGAAATAAGATTTGTCATAATCTGACAATGGAGAGAGGACAGACTTTTGGTTTTTATTTTGTTATTGATTATATTGTCTTCAGATGGGCAAGAGTGGCTAGACCCTCTTAGCGGTTAAGTTGTGCGGGCTAGCAGACCCTAAGATATGGTGGCCACCAATCCAAAATTTTGAAATTCCTTGCATCGTCAAGGAAATTGGAATTGTCAAAATCCCACTTTGTAGGTCAAAAACCCAATTTCTAAGAATTTGCTTAAACTTTTTGATGTTTTGGGGGTGTTTTGATATAAAATGTGTTTTTCGAAGTTATTTGTTTTTCGAACTGTAGCCCAAAATCGTGAACACCCCTATATTATATAAGGAATTGGAGGGGGGGGGGATAAAATTGGCTTTATTCACATCAATTTGGAGAGGAGGGGGAGCAGATATAAAAATGTATTCAAGTTCAAGGGGGATTGTGGACAAAAATTGATGAGGAATTGTGGGGGAGGGGGAATAAAAAAAATTGTATAGGCTCTACTAACCCGCACGACTTAACTGTTCTGCAGGACGCGGTATCCAGGAACGCGGCAGATGCAGCGTTCCGCCCCGCCATGCAAAACCCCGAAAGTTCAGGAACGGTACCAAGTGTATGTTTAGGGGACGTGACGTCGACGAAATGCGATTTTCGGGAATCTAGATCTCGGCTTCCTATGGACCGATTTACTTTACCTTACCTAATACCTTGTATGGGACGACTTTTATGGGCATCCACTTAATTGTAAGTATCGAAAATGAAGGTAGGTTTTTGATCTTTTTTTGGACACAAGGGGCCCTTTTATTCAGAATTTGTTCTTTTGCCATAATAAGAGCCCTTTTTAGCTTGATTTTTTATCCTTTTTTGGACACTAGGCGCCCATTTAGCTTTAATTTTGATCCTTTTTGGACACTATTTTTGACCTTTTTTTGGCTCTAGGGGCCCTTTTAACCAGATTTTGACTTTTGTTCCTTTACTATGAAAAGGGCCCTTTTTAGCTTGATTTATGATCATTTTGGACACTAGGTCTTTTTAATTAGATTTTGTTCCTTAACTAAAAAAACCTTTTTTGTTTGATTGTTGACCTTTTTTTTGGCACAAGGGCCCCTTTTAACCAGATTTTGTTCCTTTACTATGAAAAGGACCCTTTTTAGTTTGTTTTTTATTTTATTTTTGGACACTTAGTGGCCCTTTTTGGCTTGATTTTTGATCCTTTTTGTATAAATTTATACCTCGAGTTTTGAACATTAGGGACCCTTTTAGCTAGATTCTTCGAAAACGACAAAAAAGGCTCTTTTTAGCTTGATTTTTGATCATAACATTAAATACAGAATGAAAGTTTATAAAATGAACTATATAATTCATAAATCATTTGCACGATTCCAGCCTTTTGGCCGCTATGATGGTCAAATAAATTGTTTTTTGCATGACCGATTTTAACAGATCAAGGCTTAAAATATGTACATAGTTGAAAAAAATATTTTTGCGCTTCCTGGACAACATGATTAGCTCATTTTAGAAGAACTTAAAATATTAGGGCTTATTGGGTTCATCGATAGGCGATAACTCATTACACTATTAGGGATGGTTACTGATGGTGAGGAAAATGCAAAAGGTGAATGGACGCGTAATTATTTTGACTTCATCGTAACGTAGACTTTTATGAAATAGCGATCGTTCTGGAAGGGAAAATCCGTTGAAGAGATGGCTGGACAGTTCTCTGGAGGTGGGAAGGAGAAAGAAGTGGGGTCTCGGCTATAAATATCGCTAAGGACCTACCGGAAAGGTACAACTAAGTTAGCTAACATGAAAGTTCTCAGGATGTCACTTTTTCTACTGATATCTTTATTCGTTTACGTGTCGGGGAAAGCTCAGGGCGAATACGGGGGTAATATCGAGGAATCGTTCGGCGGCACAGGGGGCGGAGAAGGCGGAGGAAGTTTCGAGTCTTACGGCGGGGGCGGTTTCGAAGGAAGCTACGACTTTAGCGGACACGACGACCAAAAACACAAACACGTCTCATCCAGCTACCAGAATTTCGAATCCTCCCACGAGCACCATCACAGCCAGGAGCAACATCATCCAATACCAGAAATCCATCACAAAGAGGAAGAAGAAGAAGTCAAAGTGGTCACTGTCGAAAAGAAAGTTCCAGTACCTTACCCAGTGACTGTCGAGAAAAAAGTGCCTTACAAAGTCGAAGTCCCGGTGGATAAGCCCTACGATGTCCCCATACCGAAGCCGTATGCTGTCACAGTTGAAAAGAAGGTACCTTATGAAGTCAAAGTCCCCGTACCTGTACCATACACTGTCGAAAAGAAAATCCCATACAAAGTCGAAGTCCCTGTGCAGAAGCCATACCCCGTCGACGTCCCCAAACCATACAACGTCTACGTCGAAAAGAAAGTTCCATACACCGTCAACAAATACGTCCCTTACGAAGTCAAAGTTCCGGTCGATAAGCCCTACCCGGTCCACTACCCGATCGTGAAGCACGTCCCGTATACCGTCGAGAAGAGGATACCCGTCGAAGTCAAAGTGCCCGTCGACAAACCCTACACAGTCGAAGTGCCCAAACCTTACAAAGTCTACGTCGAAAAGAAAGTGCCCTACACTGTCGAAAAGCGAGTCCCCTACGAAGTCAAGGTTCCTATCAAAGTCCCCGTCCCTGTCGTAAAACACGTCCCCGTCCACATACCCGTCCACAAAAAACACCACGACTGAACACCCTATACATTTAATTTGTAAATTTGTTATTAATAAATCTTTTTAATTATTACTTCGCATTTTAATAATAAACCTCCTTTTTGAAATACTCCATATATGAAGAAAGAAACTGAAGAAAGTCTTTATTGACCTTCTTTTATCAAGTCCTGTTTAATCTACTTCATACTTTCTCTGTTTCAATGCTATGATGCTTCTAAATGATATCAACGTTTTGGTCCGAATTCTCAGGTCTCTAGGTTGGTAGAAAGGGTCAAAGATGGTAAAATTTCTTGGGCAAGCTAATCACACGAAAAACCTAAAAATTGGTAAGCTTGTGCTATTTTAAACCAATGATCAATGAACGTCCATTTTGGGATAGATTTTTCGAGTTGAGTACGCTTTAAGAGCTGAAGTATCCATAATGGCCATTTCGCCATGAAACACGAAAAAATTGCATTGGACCTATTTTAACTAACCTATTTAACCTATTTTATCCTGAAATTTTCGGGGCTTTTTCTCATCAAATTAAAGAAGAGCTGTGCAAAATATTAAGTCGATCGGTCCACAGGAAGGTTTCAAACTCAAATTCTGTCTTTGACCCTTTTCTGACCCCTTTTCTGTTTGAACTGCATAAAAAATAACGGCTAAACATTCAATAGGCTTTTGCAGACAAGAAGGCTGAACCGTCACACATGGCTCGAGGCATTAAAGACTTTTTAAGCATGCGGAACTTCCAGAAAAAAGAGGAAAGTCTGTTCCTAGATTTTTTCACAAAAAAATTACATCATAGAGTCCGCCCTCCTCATTATCCTACTGATAATAATCGTTCAAACTTGCACTTTTCGTCTTGATTTAAGCGTTTTGGAAGAGGCGGAACAAGAAAGAGAGAGCAGCTCGCTATGGAAGCAAATCGCTATTTAAACGTTTTCGGGAAAATCACTTGCATCCTAGATTTTTAGTTATTAGTTATTATAATGCTTTTGAATTCAGCGGAAAAGGAGCTAACGAAAATGCCCGAATTAACGTAACGAGAGTGAAATTAATTTCGGATACATAACTTAGGAGGGCCATCAGGGCAGAACGCGAATGTGACATAACTTTAAAATATAATTACCCATACGGACCTTTTCTTTTATTACCGACTTCTTTTCTTTATATTTTTTCTTTCATAATTTTTTGTTGAAAAGCGAAGTGAAAAAATTTGAAGTCTCTGTATGGAAAATTTTGTCTTTAAGTTGCATGTTTGGGTGTTTGAGGAGGTTTGAAAAAGGTACAAAATCTGGCCAAGTGTCTTCAATTATCGAAAAAGAAATCTGCCTTTTAAAAGTGTATGGACTCATGAAAAAGGTGCAACAATATATGCTTATAAAGCGTATATTTTTCGTTGAATAATTGAAAAGGTGTAAAATCTGCGTAAAATGGTCTTCCTCGACAAAAATAAGCAGTCTACGACACTTGATCGTAGACCTATGTACGACTAAACTTCTACGACCAAGTGACGAGACACCAAAAAGAAGGTTTAAAAGACATCTAAAAAGCTTCTTCTTCTTCTTCTTTTTAAATCTAAAATGGCAACACTGTCAAAAGCCCAATTTTGTCTGATTACAGGGTTGCCAAATCAGGTCCAATAAATTAGCCCAATTTGCTGTAAATCGCGCAAACTTGCACTGGGTTTAACGTGGGGAGCTTTTTGAGAGAATCAGACAACCCCTTATAAAGAACTGCTATTTACTAACTTGGTTACTATTTAGTTACATACTACCTAAACATGAACTTGGTAACTATTTACTAAATTGGTTTTAAACGTAAGTAAACAACTTGATCATTTTGATCCCCCATCTTTCAAAACACGGATCATGGAGTTACGACTCCATTTTAAAATTTACGAATTTTAACATCTTAAGAAGTTAGTTTTTTTGTCCTTTCTCTTTTGCTTTGATTAATTTTAATTTTTTCATTAAAAATTGGACAAGTCATGTTCTTGGGATTTTGAATTTTTCAAAACCTATATTTAGGGAAGGGGGAAAGCTTCTGAGCGATTCGACAGCGGATTTACAGCAAGAGGACGTTGCGATTATTTGAGATGAATTTCACGTTTCTCGAGACCGTTTTCCATTAGTTTTTTTTTGCACAATCACTCCTCCCTTGGAGACCCAGGAGAGCAACTATGACATGAAAATTTATGTACATACAAACGAGCAAAACGGTCTTAACTTGAGTTGCATCACTTCCGACTTTCATCAACAAACGGAAATATCAAAACTTGAGATTTTTTGGACAGATTCTTAGGAAAAAGACTAAAATTTGATAACAAAAAAAGTCAAGAAAGAACGAACATGAAAATTTTTTTTTTCCAAGCAAATAAAAAAATCCGCTAAAAACATAAACATGAATTGCGGAAGAAAAACAAGATAGAAAATTCTAATTATAAAATGTCAACCTGCTTCTCGATATGTTTACCGGTCAGTTGAGTTTGCTCTATATCGCACAGTGACCTCTCCTAATGACGTAAGAGAACTACATGCGTTTAATCGATCGCAATTGTATAACGAACGCGGATAAGAAGAAACGAGTAAGAAGAGGGGAAAAAAAGGGTCGCGAAGAACGTCAAACGGCGGCTTTAATGGCAAACTTAACAGGAAGAGTACGCAGGACTGCATCATCAATCGAATGGAACAAAAAAGTAACGAAGTCGTTCCAATACGCAAAAGAGTTCCAGATGGCTTCCTCAATTATTATTTTTACATTGCAAATCATGATAAAATGGGCATAAAACAACTTGTCGACACGATCGCGATCAAATAGACATGGATAAACTTCGTGCTCGGAAAAGTGCCCTCCACAGGGTTACCCAAGAGCCAAAAATTGCTCTCCATCGTTCATGGTTCTGAACTGTTCATTTCTGAGCCATGAAAGATGGAGAGCTCGGGCTTTTTTAAAAATGTTCCTTAGTTTATTACCCTTATAACGAGACTAATACCGACTATCTAGACCTTCCGTCCTCTCGTTAGAGCCATTTTGTCGAAATTTTATCGGAAACTAACAAACACCTGTCGGTCCTAAAAAAAAGGGTCATTTTTGAACATTGATTTCTCCCGAACGGCTAAACCGATTTTGACTTTCGAAAACTCTTTAGGCGCAGAATTTAATTATCTTCCTTTTTTTACTTCGTGGTCTAGTCACTAAAATGCATTGTTTTTGCGCTACAGGTCAAAAACTGAAAATATCGCCCCGAAACATTAGTTTTCTCATTTTCGCTCCCATTCCCCTAGGAATTTAATTTTATGGATTATTTTTGAACTATGAATCCAACGAGACTAGCGGCGAATGATGAGGAACGATAAAATTCAAACCCTGCTTCCAACTATCCCAAGTATAAGATCGGGCAAAAAACCATTTCGTGCTTAAAAACCCAACTAATGGCTCTTTTTTTTTTTTAAATCTCTGATCATATCTTAACTTTCACAAGAAACTGAAAACCTACAAAATATACGATTTCAAAAAACTTGTTTACATAAAATTCGAATGTTTGATTTTCCTTTTGAGCTTACAAGCTTAGCCTTAGCTTCAAAGAAAAGTCATAGCTCTGAGAGCAGTTAGTGAGTTATGACATGACGTCGTGGGTTTGAATAATGACACTATTGCATAAAGGGATTTCAACTATTTTAATGAAAAGACATAAGTAATTAATTTTTGTCGGTGGTGCAATATTTTAAGATGCATAACGGAGATGGTGGCGATAACGCGAAAATGTTCGGATTCCGAGAGACTTGGAACAATGATGATTAGGAAGAGATCTAATGGGTTTTTTACGCTCGTTATTTAAGACGGTGGAGCAAGGAGACATCCCGGGCTAATTGCGCCTTCAACCCTTCAAACGTGAAGATGCATTAAATTAACATCAATAATAAAGACGTCGCGCTCCGTCTCAACTTTTTACATCCCGAATAGTTTTATAAAGGAACGCGAAATTATTTCAAGTGAAAGCTATCAGCGATTTTTAATAAATCCATCGGATTAAGGAGGAAGTCATTGAAATAGAAATCATTACCAACAGGCAACATCTCAGAGGCGAAGGGGATGAGAAAATTTTATGGGAAAATGCAGATTTCTATAATCCCAGCACATTCCCTCCTGAAGATCCTAAATTTTTCTATACCTATCAATGACAGTAGAGCAGCTCCCATGCAAATAGTAGAAACCTGTACGGATTTGACTTGAGAGATGCCCTGAGAGTTGAGACTGTCTCCTACATTTGGTTATCGAGTAATTAAGGCTTTAGGCTCTACCCTCACAGACCCAATTCCTTTTTCCCAATCCCTGGCTTATTCCCATTAAATGTGCTACTCATAGAGCTATTTTCACCTAAGAAAATAGTCCGAGTTTCTAAGCTTCTCAAAGAGTTCTAATCAGAAGAGAAAGACAATAGCTCAGAGCTGTTTCCCTTTGAAAATTCGCCTAAACAACAATACTTTTCTTGGAATATTTAAAATGTCGATAGAATTAGGATGTTGGATGGACCAATAGGGGCTGATGAAAACGTTCAACTTGCCAAAGCTTTCTGGAAACTGAGGAAACAAAGGGAAAAAGTTATAAGTTAATCAAATTTTGAGTAGGAACTGATGAACAAGTGGTAGGGTTGATTGGGTCTTGAGGGGTGAGATTGGAGCGACGCCCTAGTTTAAAGGGTTTGTGAGATTCTTACGTATGCACTATATTGTAAGGGACTTCCTGGGGGTTGTGAGATAACCCGTCGAGTCTAGAAAGTTTTCAGGAAATTCTCTCTGGAGTACGCCGTCGTGTGTGAGTCAGTCGCCGAGGAGGGGATGAGTAGAAAAAGGAAGGCGTCTTCCCATCGAGGGTCAGTTTCGAAGAGAGTCGAAGATGAGAGTCGCCGAGGTGTTGTGCGTATTGTTCGTGGCGATTTGTTTATCCGTCGGGGAGCCTCAGACGCCTTCCAGGTCCAACCACCGGGCGTCCAGCAAGCAAAACAAAAACGACAAAAAAGAACAGAATAAAAGAGGAGCGGTTCACCTGTCGGAATACGGCGAGGAGAGCTTGGGTGAGTCGCAAGATTACAGTGGGAAGATAGAGGGGCAGTACGAAGGAGAACAGTTCAGTCAGCAAGAATACAGTCAAGATTTCGGAGGGCAAGAATGGAAAGCACCCGAATCTTCAGGCGAATGGAAAGCACCCGAGTCTTCTGGTGAATGGAAGGCGCAGGAGTCTTCTGGAGAATGGAAGGCACCGGAGCCTTCTGGTGAATGGAAAGCACCTGAAGCATCCGGCGAATGGAAACATGGGCAAGAATACGGTGGAACTTACGACTTCAGCGGGCAAGAGTATGGGAGTCACAAAGAAGAACATAAAGAGAAAAAAATCAAAACGGTTACAGTGACTAAAGAAGTACCAGTACCATATCCCGTCCATGTCGAAAAGAAAGTTCCATACCCTGTAAACGTACCTGTGGATAGGCCCGTCCCCAGGCCGGTCGATAAGCCTTATCCAGTCAAAGTCGAAAAAGAAGTCCCTTATCCAGTCAAAGTAAACGTCCCGAAGCCTTACCCAGTCGAGAAACCGGTGCCGTACCCGGTTAAAGTCTACGTTGACAAACCGTACCCGGTCAAAGTGGAGAAACCGTATCCTGTAATCGTAGAGAAGAAAGTCCCTTTCCCCGTCGAAAAGAAGATCCACTACGCGGTCAAAGTGCCGGTCGATCGTCCAGTCCCGGTCCGCATCCCTGTCTACAAGACGATACCATACCCCGTCGAGAAGAAGGTCCATTTCGAAGTGAAAATCCCCTATGATCGACCCGTCCCCATCCACGTGAACAAACCCTACCCGGTCCACGTCGAGAAGAAGATCCCCGTCCCCGTCACCAAAATCGTCCATTATCCAGTCAAAGTCCCAGTCAAAATCCCCGTCCCTTACGAAGTCATCAAGCACGTTCCAGTCCACGTCCCAGCTAAAGAAGAGCACCCGAAATGGGAGCCCGAAGAGCACAAATGGAAACCAGAAGAGCACAAATGGAAACCAGAAGAGCACAAATGGAAACACGAAGAGCTCCCAAAATGGCAGCCAGAAGAACACGAAAAATGGCATTCGGAATAAAATTTAACTAACACTCGCTCAAATAGACTGTTTTCAAGTTCCCATAAATGTTAATATTTTTGTAATTATTAATTTTGTAATAAAATCGTTGTTTTAACTACAAAGATAATTTATTCCAGACATTAAGTGAAACCTGAGTTTTCAGTTTTTATGCTTTGACGCTTGGCTGAGAAAAACGTAACTTCCTCTTCATCCATTATCATATTTGGTTCTTCTCTAATGAATACGTTTTTCTAAATAATACGTACATAAACGCTACTAATTATTAGGCAAATAATAGATAAAGAATGAATGAATGAATGAAAAAACGTACTTTATTGACAAAAAATATAAAATATTACAATATTCGTTTCCTGTACGTAATACGGCTTGGAATAACTCTTCCGTCAGCCGGGGGGAGGCAGCTACCACAAATTTACAAAATATATAATATAAGTAAAAGTAAAAAAAACAATACCTATGCTGAAATTATACAAAAAACAAAAAAATACTAGATGAAAAATAAGAAAAACCTTCAGGGGTTTTAAGCATATAAAAGTAATAATAATTTTTTTGTTATAAGTAAGTACATAAAAGAAATGAAGCTAATTTGATTAAATTTTTAAGAATTTAAACTTTTACAATTTTTTACATTAATTTTTCTTTTTAATTTAAATCTTAAAACTTTTAATTTTTGTTTTTGTTTTACATACGTAAATCGAAATTTGACAATGACAGATCCTTATGATTCTGAATTTTGATGTTTAGAAATTTTCGAAAGCTTTTCATATCAGTCAGCGTTCGTTTTCGTTCGTTCGTTTTCCATTGAGTTTCCAAGTCGATATCCATTGAGAGTGTGCTTATGATATGTTAGTCGTTGAGATGCGTGGCAATGCAGCAACAGTTCGAAACAACCACAGTTCAATTATTATTCCGGAGCAGATCTTGAAGTTTCTGGACTTCGCAATTTAGCAGTTCCGCAAGCTTTTCATATCCATCAGCATCTTCCTACCTCAATCCAAGTTCGACGTCCCATGAGAAAAAGTGACCGTGAATTGACAGCTTGTCGTGTAGAAGCTTGGCCTTTGCTTGACTGTTCAATGTTGAGGAGATTTTCCGAACGTAGAGAAGTTTTGATCTCCTTTCTCTCATAGAGCGGGGCATATCGGGTTGAAGAACGTACGGCGTACCTTTTAGCTTGTAAGCCTTTTGGAGAACTGCTGATTTCTTTTTGGGGCTGTTAAATGTCACCATGAAACATGGGCTGATTGAAGCTGAACCGATGGGTGAAACTTGTACTTCTTCTGCCGCTAGTTCAATTGACAAATGATTCGTAACAAATTCGCTAACTTGTGATTCCAGATTGTCTGCTTTAGAGATTTTCATACCTTTCAAAATAACATTACGTTCTCGTAACTTCAACTCCTGTCGTTCAAAACTGCTCTTTAACTTTTTCGTTTCGGATTTTAAGAGATTCATTTCGGTTTTAAGGGCAAGATTTTCCTCTTTGAGCGACTTGATTTCTTGAAAAACCAGCGAGAGATCTTCTTTAGTCAGTAGCGTATCCAATATCGTCTCAAATTTTTTAAACCATTCGTAAAAAGCAGCGGTGTCTTTACTTTCGGTCGAAATCTTCTTACATTTGTTTTTATTTTGAATTCCCATCGCAGATAGATGTTTATAATTTCGCTCAACGAAGTAAACAAAAGACGTTGTAAGTAGGCAGAAGACGTGAACCGGGACGAACTGAGCATGCGCGAGAACGACACGTTACGAACAGAATTTCACGATAACTTTGAATTTATGAAGAAAAAACAGTTTTTTTTATCACGGTTTTTTTAAACTTTACCTTTCAAGGAACGCTAAAAAAGTCACGTGAAATGGTTAAGCTGATCAAAATCTTCTGGTTGAACCACAATTTGAGCCAGAAAAAGCACTTTAACCGGTGAAAAAAATCGAAAAATGAGGAGCCGATGTGAACACAACAACGGCTAGCGCCGAACCCCCGCAAATAATAGATAAAGAATAAATTGTATTCGTAAATAAGCGGTAAACAAATTATCAAAAACCAATAGTCGCGTGCTACCGGTCCGATCTTCACCAAATTTTGACCATATACAGGGTAGCTCATTTGGAACGTGGTAGCGTTCCGCCTCTCCAAAATTTGGATATTTCGGTAAAACACCACCGATCTTCACCAAATTTGCACCATAGGGCCTGAGGAGGCCTCTTCTGAGAAATTTCCGTTTTGGGAGCTCCACAGACCAGACCTTTCATTTCTTACTCTCCAGTGGGGAGATGCATGAAATTTTGGAAGCCTTCCAAAATTGGCGAGTGAAAACGCCGAATTGGATAATTTCTAAAATTATAAGCCTTCAAATTAGTTAATCTGGTCTTAGACTGATAGTTATGGAGTTCAAGTCTCAAAATTATGGTTTAACTCCTAGGACTAGTAGTTCTCTCGTAAGCACACACTCATTAGACAGGATTATGAGAGCCAATTACATATTGTGGAGAGAAATTTGATTGGGAGGTGGGGGGCTTTTGAGGAAACTATTGGTCGCCTCATGGAAATAATTGCTTCAGCCAATAGGAATCAAGGAGGAGGTAAACAATAGATTCTGTAAGCACAAAATTGTGTATTGATTTTTTCTTTTTCACAGTATAAAAGTGTTAATTATATTACACTAGAAATTACATTTTATACAAGGAAGAACCTTTTTCATTTATGACAAAAACTCGCCATCTTTAAAATTAAAAATAATTAATACGATATTCTTCAAATCAGATCTTTGTACTGTTTAAATTCGATCTTTTAGCTGGATATAAAAGGATTTTGTTTTTTTGGCTTGTAGATTTTAAGTCTTATAATTGAGATTCATAGAAAGAAGAAGGGAGGGACCTGAAATTTTGAGTTTTCTTACAGTTTATCTCAAAATTTCCTTTAGCCAAGCAAAATTAAAATTTAAAGAAAATTAAGATTATGTACAGATTCTTTGAATTGTCTTTTTTATCCTCTTTTAGAGAGAATTATAATACAAAAAAAAAAAGGTTAAATAATAAGATAAAATATACAAAAACAAAAACAGAATTTAAATTTTTGTCTTAAAATAAAAAAATGGACGAATTCAATAATACTTTCTGATTTTTATTGCCAGCGATGGTCGCTACAGCCAAGTCTCGCCTTAAATTAAGTGTGCGCGTCAAAACAGAAGGCGAATTATTCGCCACCTGTTCGACACTGTGCATCTACTTATAAATTAAAAGAATTCTCTTTTCGATGATAAAAATAAAATTTCTATTATTACTAAAAGTCTTATATAAAAGGCTTGTGATGAAATTTTGAGCCCAGGCATCTCAGGCACTAGTTTTTTCTTCCCTAATGAAGATAAGCTTTTATAAAATTAAAAAAATCAAATAAAAATTAAATACTTGAACAAAAAGGTAACAGGCCTGGTAGAGAGTAGCTCAAAAATATTGTTTTCTGTTTTGTTTAAATGAACCATTCTTTTTTCTTTTGTACTTGATGGCCAGTTGTGGATTCCATGACTGCTTCATCGGGATCGAGCGCCATTTCAGCTCCTCGGTCTTCTTGGGTCAAATATTCGCCTTTGTGACGCATGACGTAGCGGAAAACGACAAAAGCCGCTATCAGGAGCAAGATGAGGATAAAGCAGATAATGCCTGAAGAAGGGAAAAATCAGTTAAAAGCACAATTACATACTTGCAGGAGTCTTAAAATGATCAAAAATGAGGTATAGAGAAGGAAACCATGACTCAGACTTTTTAAAATTTCAGGGCTCTACAGGCTCTATATACCCCATCCTAGCTCCCTACCCACCCATCACTTCCCCACATCACCCCCAATTCTGGGCCCAAACCACTGCATAACTCAAGAAACACTGAAAAATGATTACCTCCTATAACAGCTGAGGCTGTATCACTGTAGATTTGGTCCAGCTTATCTTCATCAAGATCAGGCGGAGGTCTCGTCTCCACAATATTCGGCGGATGTGTAATCGGCTCCACGCCACAAAAATCTTCATTAAGATGACCTAAAAACACAAATATTACTATTTAAAACATTTAAATCCACATTTAAATACCTCCTATGGATTTGACATTGGAAGGTCCGTCTTGCTGGAAAAGAAGCTTGAGAGGGTAAATGTCGTCAAATTCGACTCTCGATACGCATCCAACGAAGCCTTCATTCATCGACTCATTTCGTCCAATGTACATGTACTGGATATTATTAAACTGAGCATCTGCAGACTCTTTGATTTGGAAATGGAACTCTTTAGGTTCATGATTATCAACCTAAAATTTTTTTTGGTATTTAAAAACATACAAAGAAGATAAAATTACAGTCATGACTAAAGTAGCGCCCGAATTCTTCCGAGAGATTAGAACGTTGTGGTATTGTCCAAGTCCAAAATGTTTATTTGGGAATATAATTTCTTGACGTTCAAAGCCAAAGTCGAAAACAACTCTAAGATGACCTAAAATGGAGTTGAAAAACTGCTGATGTTATGCGATGTACTTACCGCTGTTTGAAACAGAAATGGTCATGTATTCTCCGGTGATGTTGGAAAAGAAACCTAAAAGGAATCCTCTTGGATTGGTCGTCGTAAATCCTACTCTGATATGTTCCGAAAGTGTCGAACGCCACGAGCCCATGAAATCGTACTTGATCATCGAATTTGATTTCAAATTGACTCCGATTTCTGAAAAATGAATTAAAAATCGTTTTGTTTAAGATTTCTTTGAGTTCACCATCAGCACAGATGGGCCCTTTGAATGCAGTCCACCTGCAATCGCATGAATAACCGTCGTACTTTTCAGTACAAGTTCCATTATTGAGGCACGGGTTGCTCGCACATTTTCCAACACAGCCGACGCTTACACCTAAAATAAAACATTCAAAAAATCTTATAAAATTGAAATGATGTATACCATAAAGTCCTTTTTCGGCATAACTTCTTAAATCGATGTGTCTTCCATTTAAAAGCAAAGATCTCACACAGCCAGTGAATCCGTCCCTGTATTCAACGCTTGCTCCTAAGACGAGTGGCGACGTTAAATAAAGAGCCCGGACGGGTCCCGGAGGCTGCCTAACCTCTGCCTTTAAAGCAGAATCCACTATGAGGCGAGCTTCTTTCCTTAAAAAATAAGTTTTGGAAAATCAAAAATTGAAAGCAATTTTAGCAGCCAACGATCAAATTTTCAACCCTAAATATGGTGGGTCCATATAGGACCGTCCCACCAGACTTCCTGGAAAGGATATCCAATATCTACAACGTACCTATTTCTTTCTATAGAGACAGAATGCCAATTGTTGTCGGCCAAAATGTATGAAGTTTCAACAGTGACACCTAAAGGTCCACCTCCCGACTGGAACGTAAATTGAAGTTTGACACCACCTAAAAATCAACAGTAAACTTCATCACAAGGTATTCTCAAAACTTGCCAATGATGCTTAGTTTAATAAAGTCAGTGGGTCCACGACTGTGAAGTATGACAGCGTCGGAAATTGAAGTTCTGAATTCGAAATAGATGTCACCGCTATGACCCATGTCAAAGGTTGGTAAGTTGATTGTAGCATCGGTTATCCTGAAGGTGACGACGTTGTTGAAAATGTCTAAAAAAGAGGTTAGATGGCATAAAACTGAAGATAAGTTACCATCTCCTTCGCAGATAAGAGGACCAAGTCGATAACTTCCTTCTTTTTCGTCAAGTGGTGTGCCCGTATCTCCAAACCTTAGTTGACGAACGGGAAGTTCGTTTTTGTCCCACAATTTCCCTTCATCGGCGACCCACGAGTCTAATCCTTGATCGCAATTGCACCATTTGGTCTGATCGACGCACGTACCCATAATTCCACACTGGCATTTCCTCGACCCTGGCACAGACTCTCCCCAGTAATCCATTTTCTTGTTGTTCCTCGACACCCACCACGAAAATGGGTTGAATTGCTCCTCAGTTGCTAAAACAACCAATATAACCTTTCTTTTTGATGAAAAGAGAACTTACATGGTGAATTAAAAAGTCTGGCGTTGCGACATTTGTAGTGAATATACTGCGTGCATGAGTTACTCCTATTGGTCAATGCTTCCAACTGATCGAAATCAGCATCATAAATGATATCTTGGCTAAAGCTTCCTGGCAATTGAAAGCCGTCGACGGGAGTTTCGTCTTCATTCGAATGATGGACCACGGTGACAACTCTTCCGTCGGAATAATACTCGCATGTGACGGGGAATGGAGCTAATGGTCCGCTCCCGTCGATGTCGATTTTGATGTTTGCTTTTTCCCCGCTGTCTTTGTAGGAGCCACAAGAAAGAGGATTGATGGGAGTGTGGCAGACGGCACCGGTGTATCCAGTTTCTTGGCAGTTGCATGTAAATTCAAGCGAACTCTGCATGCAGATACCTCCGTGCTCACATGGGTTAGGATTGCAGCGATCTATCATCTGACACGAATCGAAGACAACTTCATTTTTACAGCAGTATTCCTACAAATTTCAAATATTAGGATTTCTTTCTCACATATTTACTTACATCATCCTTCCAATTTGTGGGGAGTTGGTAATTTCCATCCAAGCTAATGAAACGCATGCAGCCGATAAATCCGGGTTCACCATGCAACCCACCTGGAAATTCATTTAAAAAAAAATATTGGTCCTGGAGCTTGCCCAGAAACATGAACTTTCTCAAAGGTCTTCAGATTTCGGGGGATCCATAAATTTCGGGGGAAATGAATCCTTTTTTTCTAACATAACTTGTTAACTTTTTTGGTAATAATTTTATGAAAATGGGAATAATCTCACTCAAACTCAATATAATTACCTAATTAGTTAATTAATTAATTAATTAATTTTTGAAAAAAAATTGTTTTTTTTTGCTATCATAACTTGAATTTGGTGATAACTTTATGAAAATGGGACTAATTTCACTCAAACTCAATAGAATTACCTAATTAGTTAATTAATTAAGTAATTAATTTTTGAATTTCAATCATAACTTGAATTTGGTGATAATTTTATGAAAATGGGACTAATTTCACTCAAACTCAATATAATTACCTAATTAGTTAATTAATTAATTAATTAATTTTTGGAAATTTTTTTTTCAATCATAACTTGAATTTGGCGATATGTTTATGAAAATGGGAAAATTGAGTTAATTAGTCATAATTACCTAATTACATAATTAATTACCTAATTAGTTAATGAAATTTAATCGGGATCACGTGAAGATTATTTGGTTAAAATTTGGTGAAGATCGGACCGGTAGAAAGCCCGTAGCACATTTTTGCAAACTTTAGACAGACATATCTCCGCCATTTTGTCGAATATCAAAAATCGCTCTCGTCACTTTCAAGAAAACCACGAAAGGAAGATTGTGTGAAAATTTCGTGAAAATCGGATGAAAATTGTGGCCGTGAAGTGTTCCGGAAAAAAGGCGACGGACGGACGGACGGACGGACGGACGGCCGGCACCACAGACAAAGTCATGTCCGATAAAGATCAAAAGTCAGTTTGACCCTAGGGGGTCTGGAAGACCCTTCCCCAAAAAACCGAATCCGACGGTATTACAATAACTTCTCTTTGAGAAAGTTAAAAGAAAGATAATGATAAATAATTTACCTGCGATTTGATAATAAGTGCTTGTTTGAAATGAATATTCTTTTACTGTCTTCATAGGCTTATTATCGACTGTAAGAGTCAAGACGTTTTTGCCCATAGTGAGCATACATTGATGCCAGCGTCCGTCATCGAATCTTTCAGCGAAGTTGTCCAAAATGGTGGAATCGTCGACAGAAAACGATCGTCCAGTACTCGGAAGATTCAATTCGACTTTTATTTTGCCTTTTTGTAAAAATACTTTGACGAAACCTCGTCCGGTGAATCTGTGGAATATGAGGATGCCGTTTTCCTCGTACGTCCTGAATGCCAAGGATACATTCAATGCTCGGGAGCCTTCATAACCTTTAAGCCTCGCGAAAGACGTTTGTGTCAAGAATGTCACCGGGACCATTTGTGAATCCTAAAAATCATCAATATAATTAATTCTCAAAATTTTAAAAATAGAATAAATAAGGTTTTTACATAAGCCAACTTTTAACAAAGACTTCTACATGGTGGCCACCAATTTAAAAATTTGAAATTCCCTGATTTTCCCTGATCCGTAAAGGTCAAAAACCCAATTTTCAAGATTTATTAATGCTGAATTTGGGCGGATGGGGCGTTCTGGAAAATATTTTTGGGGGTTATTGACAAAATAGGAACTTAGGATGTGGAATTTGAGGGATGTGTGTATCTGGGAAGAAGTGGTTTGAAAAAAATGTGTTTTATGACATTAAATTTGGGGGATTACAAACAAAAATAGGACAAAACCCAAATTTTCCTGACTTTCCCATACTTTTTCCCTTCAATTCCCTGACATCTCCCCGATTTCCCTGTTGGCAGCCACCCAAGTCTACCTCAAATTGACAAAAGGGAAGCCAACTTTACATTTTAAAAAAACTTCTTTTTTTACCAAAGATTTGAATCTGTATATTAGATTTGAACATATTTCGTCTAAAAAACGTTTTATAAAATCCAGATCAATAAAACCCTTTGAAAAATGAAGAATGAATGATAAAATAATGAACAGGAAAGGAATATTACCGGGCAAGAATAGAGGGTGTTGTACTTCTGATATCTACGCAGAAAGTAGTCATCTCCGTTATTGTATCCCTCTTTCACTTCATTTATCACATTCGAATTGTTCAAAAAGAGATTTTCAATGCAGCCAGTGAAATTTTGCGAAACGGAAAGTCCTTCTTGGAAATTTGGCACTCCACCGATGTACAACTATAAAAAATTTGGTTAAAAAAAAATTGATAGTGAAATACATACATAACGATTCAAGTTCAATCGGACATAATCTCCTTTGATTTTTCCCTTTATGACAACACGGTCGACTGAGAAGACGATATCTTTTCGATTTCTTGAAATAATGACATCATGCCAAATATTATCGTCTAGAAGACTTCCCACGGAAAGGCTGGTAGTCAATCCCGAACCTTAAGAAACAAAATAAGTTTTAGAGCTAAAAACAATTCAAAATTACCAAGATCGATATTGAATAGCATTCGATTATGACGTAATTGTAATGCTATGAAGTCTCCTTGAGAGCCTTTGCTGTACAAGAGAATTCCGTCCGCATGGTTCGTCTTGAATCGAAATTTGATCGATTCTCGAAAAGCTGATACTGGCTCGTCTCTAAGATTTATTTTTAGCAAGGATGTCCCATTGAAATTCATGTGTTCTCCAGCTATTAAAAAATAAATTATACAATAGAAAATTGGTGAGAAAAGCGAACCATAATCACAGCCATAAAGTTCCAGACGAAGAGATATACGGTCTCTCCATCTTGTGGGGTTGATGCGAATCCACTGCCCGATAATGGGCACTTCGAATGTGTTTCGTCTCACATCGCCTCCATTGACGTTTCCTTTGAACATCTAAATTTCAAAAAGTATCGATTAATAAATGGATAATTTAAATATTGAGAATGTTAAAACAAGCACCAAAAGCACATGAAAGACTTTTTTGTTCTATTTTCTTTTTAAAAACCTTTCATAAGTTAAATAGCTTTGTTCCCACCTAAGTGCGGAATTACCAAAAACCGGAAGTGCTGTTTGGATTTAGTTGGCAAAAGAAGCAGTTGGGATTCCAACACCTTTTAAGGCAATATTAAGGTATTCAATCAACTACTATTCAATCAAATTATAATATTTTGATAAAGAATAAAAAACTGTCAATCTATCATGATAGTTTATTTCTCAGCTTCCTGAACACCGATTGTCTTCAAATTAGGCAAACCTATTCATTAATAGGCAAGGAAGGAGCTCTTAAAATTTCAAGTCAAACGGTCGACTGCAAGCTGAGAAAAAGAACATTTCTTTTTGAGTAGGTCCACATATTCCTCATAAATGATAGTTCAGTTCTCAGCTTAATGAACACCGATTGTCTTGAAATTTGGCAAAGTTATTCATTAATAGGCAAGGAAGGAGCCCTTAAAATTTCAAGTCAAACGGTCCACTGCAAGCTGAGAAAAAGAAATATCCTTTTTGAGTAGAATGTCCACATCATCCTCATGTTTCCATTTCTCAGCTTCCTGGACACCGATTGTCTTGAAATTTGGCAAACTTATTCATTAATAGGCAAGGAAGGAGCCCTTTAAATTTCAAGTCAAACGGTCGACTGCAAGCTGAGAAAAAGAACATTTCTTTTTGAGTAGGTCCACATATTCCTCATAAATGATAGTTCAGTTCTCAGCTTAATGAACACCGATTGTCTTGAAATTTGGCAAAGTTATTCATTAATAGGCAAGGAAGGAGCCCTTAAAATTTCAAGTCAAACGGTCCACTGCAAGCTGAGAAAAAGAAATATCCTTTTTGAGTAGAATGTCCACATCATCCTCATGTTTCCATTTCTCAGCTTCCTGGACACCGATTGTCTTGAAATTTGGCAAACTTATTCATTAATAGGCAAGGAAGGAGCCCTTTAAATTTCAAGTCAAACGGTCGACTGCAAGCTGAGAAAAAGAACATTTCTTTTTGAGTAGGTCCACATATTCCTCATAAATGATAGTTCAGTTCTCAGCTTCCTGGGCACCGATTGTCGTGATATTGGGCCAATCTGTTCATTAATAAGCAAGGAAGGAGCCCTTAAAATTTCAAGTCAAACGGTCCACTGAAAGCTGAGAAAAAGAAATTTCCTTTTTGAGTAGGTCCACATCATCCTCATGATGTTTCCATTTCTCAGCTTCCTGGACACCGATTGTCTTGAAATTTGGCCAACCTATTCATTAATAGGCAAGGAAGGAGCCCTTAAAATTTCAAGTCAAACAGTCGACTGCAAGCTGAGAAAAAGAACATTTCTTTTTGAGTAGGTCCACATATTCCTCATAAACGATAGTTCAGTTCTCAGCTTCCTGGGCACCGATTGTCGTGATATTGGGCCAATCTGTTCATTAATAAGCAAGGAAGGAGCCCTTAAAATTTCAAGTCAATCGGTCCACTGCAAGCTGAGAAAAAGAAACTTTCTTTTTGAGTAGAATGTCCACATCATCCTCATGTTTCCATTTCTCAGCTTCCTGGACACCGATTGTCTTGAAATTGGGCGAACCTGTTCTTTAATATTCAAGGAAAGTTTCCTGAAAATTTCAAGTCGATTGGCCCACAGGAAGCTAAGAAAAAGCCATCTCCTTATTGAGTAATTTGAGTAGAGCCCCTATTATGGAAGAAGAGGATATGCAGGTAAATTTGATAGGAGCACCTGCAAACCTACTTGAGCTGAGATTTATTTAACTTACCAAATTACTCTAAACTACTCGTAAAAAATAAAACATTATACCTCATCGGACCCCGAGGGATCAGTAACCGTTTTCCATGTCTGCCCATCGTCGGAATGCTGCACAATGAATTCGGTGACGAATTCATTCGATTTCGACCTCCCTTGCGTCGCTATCCAATTTATAAGCTTACGATCTCCCAGGTCGATAGTTAGACTCTGGTAGTAAGTTTGCTCGTTTGGCGTCCATGCCGAATCACCTACACCACTTTGTTAATAAAGCAAGTGCCACCCATGTTAAATGTAAAACACACAATTTTGGAAACAAAATTATGCGTTATACGGTGCTACAAAAACCAAGCTGTGCTATAAGCAAAAAAAAGTTAGTAAAGCATCATAAAATTGGCCCATGCGTCTTCTTTGTTAGTTTCTTCAATTTCTTTGTCATGTATAGCACCTTGGCGTTCCCGCTGGGCTCTTTATAGATAGCATAGTCAAGGCCATTATAGCCATAGCTCATGCTATACTCCATGACATATTCTGACGTGTCCGCTCGACCTTTCGTCTCGATTCCGGTCACCATCATCACTTGACCCAAATCGACAATTAACGCTTGCTCGAAATCCGATTCCAACGCCGTCCATGATTTACCTTCTACAAAAATTAAAAAAGTCATTTCATATTCCCCTTTTTATAAAACAAATCAATATGCCATTCAGTAACTGTTACTGAAATCATTCCTGCCAGGCAATAACTATGGATTGTTTGTAGTTAATATATCTCTGTCAGCTAATCCTATAGCTTGTCGTCATGCGATAATGTAATAAATAAAAAGGGTTAAAAATGTGTAAATCTCAAAAAACAATTTTTACTAACACCTTATTCACCACAAAATAACAAAAAAAATTATTCTTTGTTAAGAAAACTAGCACAATAAGTTTCATCAAAAGGCGTGATTGGTTTAATGACGTCTAAAAAATCTTGAAGTTTAATTTCAGTAAATTTTGAAGGGAAGTCGTATTTTTTAGAAATGGCGACACAGGCGCAATAATTTCCAGGCAATAAGATTTCTTGGAAGATCCAGTCCGATTTTTGCCCGCGGACAAAAAGTTCTGTATCGGTCACGAATTCTTGGGAATGTATTTCAGAATTGAGTTTAAAGTTGAGCTCTCGTAAATCGAACGTTATGCCGATCCCGGTGGCTTTGACGTAACTTTCTTTGAGCGACCAGAGTCTGTAGAAGGTCTCCACTTGCTTTTGTTCTTCACATGAATCAGTTATTGAAAGCCATTCATCGCTCGTGAAATATCTGTTCATCAAACGGAAGAATTCAGAAACATCTTTACCACCGGAATATTCCATTTTCATAACATCACAACCGATATTACATTCGCCGACTTGTCCGGCTAAAATCGTGTAGCGTAAATTGTGCGAAATATTAAAATTGAATGTCTGATCGTATATCGGTTTGTTGTTAGCGTCCCTGGTCAGTTTGATATCGTCCCAGCTTTTTCCTGACGAATCGGCAACAAACTTCCGCATCAAAAGTCGTCCTGCGAGCGAACTTTTGGCGTCTTTTTGAAACACGAATTTTCCGATTCGTTCTTTCTCTTCATTTTGGATTCCCGAGATGACCGTGAGCATTTCGGAAAGGTTCGGCTTCCACGCATGGCAGTCAAAAAACCAACGCGCACACTTTTCACTCATTATACTATTTTAGGTTGACTTATTTTTTTTATAAACCTCCAGTCCAGATTATGATGAACCTGAAGGAAGAAAAAAAATAAGTCAACTTTTACTTTTTTCAACTTCAAAGGTTGCCAGCACTATTAATGTTTGAAGCACAATATTGACTTTTAACACCAGCATCTAAGCTCCAGAATAGTGATTTCGAAAATGGTGAGAAGAAAAAAAAACGACTGAATTTAGACATAGTGACTGGCAACCCTCCAAAACAAGCAAATCATAATAATTCAACAACAAAAATAAATAGGTAAATGCAATAAATTTGACTGTTGTCCTTACTGTGCAAACGAGCGTTCTCGGGTCCTCTGTCCTGAAGCGAAGAAGTCGCACTTAGCGCTGCTCTGTCTAGTAGTGGCTCATTGCACTCGTAATAATCTAAAAGCAACATTAAAAACTGGATAAAAGATGCTTCAAATTTGTCACACAGCAGTAAGGCAGGACAAATACCCTCCTTACTTGCCTCACAACCCTGAGAAAGCCACATGACTTTCATTATGCGATTAAAATAAATAGATCATGAGTCCATCCATATATTAGTACACATGAAGGAAAACTAAAGGAATCTGAGTGAGAATTCTGAGACAAATAGCTTGATGAGTAATCGTGAATAAATCAGTGATGAGTTAAATATAGAAATTTAGAAATTCGATCATGCAATATTGAACACGAATTCTATGAGCGACATGAAACAATAAGGATGAACGAAAAATGAATAAAATAGGAAACAAGAAAAGAGTGAATAATTTAACCTTTAGGATAGAATAGAGTAAGATAAAAGAAAAAGGGGACGTACCTGCTTCAGCTTGAGATCCGCTGGTTAGAAATAATAAAAAGTGCGAAATGAAAATGAGGCCCTTTTTGTACATTCTTCGCTAATTGTTATTGAAACATAATCCGCCCTTTTGTCCGATCTGTCAACGGGTGAGGGAATGCGTTTATTTGCCTTTCGTAAAATCGCCGTACACGCCCAAAGAGTTGAAGAGAGAGGAGGCGAGAACGAGACGCGGAGACAAAAACATCGAGTGGTGGGGGTGAGAAAAACGGTTACCGCTGCTGAATCATGCCTCGCTTTTGAGTGGGGAAAACCGGATATCAGCTATCCGGTTATCTGGACGGTTGTACCTATGATCCTAAAGGTCGTAAAATAACTTCGGAACTTCCGAAAACATTCGAATCTATTCGAAAAAAATCCTAAAACATTCGCATCTATTCGAAAAACATCCGAAAACATTCGAAACTGTTCTAAAACATTCGGATCTATTTGAAAAACATTCTAATCTATTCGAAAAACAACCGAAAACATTCGAATCTATTCGAAAAACATCCGAAAACATTCGACTCTATTCGAAAAAGATCCGGAAACATTCGGATCTATTCGAAAGACCTAAAACATCCGAAAACATTCGTACCTACATAATTAATAAAGAATAATCTACTAGGAACTTCATATGTGTGGCTAGTGCCTTTGAGTTTATAAATTACTAGCTAGTACCTTTGAGTTTACAATACTACTAATCTAGTACCAAATCAAAGCTAGTACCTCGGCTCGTACATAACAGTATATAGCAGAATACCTGCCTTACAGCCTCAAAAAACGAGAAAACTGGCGTACAAAAACCGTCCATAATTTAACCGGTTGTTGCGTCGGTGGCCTCAGTGTATAAGTTGCTCGGTGCATGACTCATCTATGACACCTACTTATGACGAAATCACCCAGTGCTGACTGCTGAGTGCCGTGCCTTTCTAAAAAAATTCCCTCAAAGTTCATAAAATAAATAATTAATATTTCATATTTTTTTTTCTAAGATGCAATGCTATCGAAAATTTTGTTATTAAAATATCCGGAATGAAAAGCTTTTCTCCATAATATGAGCATTGACATATTCATTAGATGGATTGAAATTTTGTGTGGTTGTTTTGTTCGTCATCATTCGTGATTGAAACCGTTGATTCCTTATATTTTTAGTCTAAATTATAGTAAATTCTCTTTAAAAAAAGCTTTATTGCTAGAACTGTTAAGTGATGATTGTTTCGATGCTACTTTTTTAAAATTACCTAATGAAAACTATAAGAAAAGGGATATTCATTATTCAATTCAAGGGAAATTAGTTTGTTGGCAACACTGTGTGCCAGACTGCGCCGCCACAGACCTTTCACAAGTTTGAGAAATTTCCTGATTCTCTCCCTGTGTTGCCTTCATTCTCGTAAGTTTCTCTCACAATTATTCAAAAACATCCGATCTTCTCTTCGTTGTATCGGAACAAATTTTTTATTTTCATTTATAAATATCTGTAGTGAAGCGAATAAATTCATTTTGGTTAATAATCCGACGTTCATTTTCAGGCCACAATGGGAAGAAGGCCGGCGAGATGGTGAGTAAATTGTCATTGTGTTTTTAACTGAAGTTTTTTTTTTTACAATATCGTGCTAACTTTCATCTCCATTTTATTGTCATAGTTTTGTTATATAAATGTATTCTATTTGGTTCTTACCAACTTCTATGAATAATCTAGCGAACTTATGTTCTGGATAAAGCTAACCTTATCCACAAAACATGTGAATTTGTAGATATGTGGTTTAAGTTTAAATGATGATAATGGCTCTGAATTGTACTTTTTGTACCAATGTTGATATTAAGGGACGTAATTCTGATATTTCTTGATGCAGAGTAATCTTAGTTGCGTTAAATTTTTTTGGGTTAACATTGATGATGGTTTTTTTTTCTTTCCAGTTATCGCTATTGCAAAAACAAGCCGTATCCGAAATCTCGGTTCTGTCGTGGTGTCCCTGATCCGAAAATCAGGATTTTTGACTTGGGAAAGAAGAAAGCACGCGTTGAAGACTTTCCTCTTTGTGTCCATCTCGTCTCATACGAATATGAGCAGCTTTCGTCTGAAGCCCTCGAAGCTGGACGGATCTGCGCGAACAAATACCTTGTCAAGAACTGCGGTAAAGATCAGTTCCACATCCGAATGCGACTCCACCCTTTCCACGTTATCAGGATCAACAAAATGTTATCGTGCGCTGGAGCTGATAGGTATGTTGAGTCGTCAGATTATGTGTTCTTGTGCAATCCTAGATATGATGAATACTATACAGATACCTACCTGTAAATGTTGATATTTAGGGACGTAATTCTGACATTTGTCGTAAACTAAGTGATTTCACTTTTGCTATCCAGATTGTAAAGTTTGTGTTTTTTAGGCTCCAGACAGGGATGAGAGGAGCTTTTGGTAAGCCTCAAGGTACTGTCGCCCGAGTCCATATTGGGCAGCCGATCATGAGCGTCAGGTCATCCGATAGGTACAAGGCCACTGTCATCGAAGCGCTCAGGAGAGCCAAGTTTAAATTCCCTGGTCGCCAAAAGGTAACATCCGAATTTAACCCATCTTGTACTTATGCCTGTTTTAGATTTACGTCTCCAAAAAATGGGGTTTCACCAAATACGACCGTGAAGAATACGAAACCTTGAGGAACGATAATAAACTTCAGAATGACGGCTGCAATGTCAAGTTTAGGTCGTCGCACGGGCCGCTTGACAACTGGAGAAAAACTCAAATCGAAATCGCCCAAGCTGTATAATCTATGTTTTCAATAAAACATGTTTTTAAATCTGTCTTCGCTAATAATAAACCTTAAAGACATTTTATTATACATTAGATATGCGAGTCCCCTGTACCATATTTGGTAGGCCTGTAGGGTGTGATATTTTGTGTCTTCCTCCTTGGGGCTGCATTGACTGTTAAGATAAGCCCTATTGGGTGTAGAAGACCTTTGCCAAACATATGTTTAACATATCTACTGCCATATGGTTTTTTTCTTTTTTAACCAATCTGTGTCATATGGTTGAAAAGAACGTTTTGAAGTTAGAAGATGGGCTCTCCGCTGTTCAACACTGTTGCTTCTCGCAACAAAAAAGTAAGCATTTGTAGAACCCTTGTTTTTCCATTTTCTGTCTGGTTGTTACTATGAATATTAGGTGATAATGCAAGGGGTTTTTGAGGCTGAATTGAATGAGCTTTTAACCCGAATGCTCTCCGAGGATGGTTATTCTGGAGTGGAGCTTCGTCAGACTCCTTCTCGAACAGAGGTCATAATCTCTGCGACCCATACCCAAAGTGTGCTTGGTGAAAAAGGTCGTCGGATTCAAGAGCTGACCGCTCTCGTCCAAAGACGTTTCGGTTTCTGCGATAAGACGGTCGAGCTTTTTGTGGAAAAAGTCAAAAATCGAGGACTCTGCGCTATCACTCAAGCGGAATCTTTGCGATATAAGTTGATTGGAGGGCTTCCAGTGCGAAGGTAACACCTTTCGCTCTTATTCCGTCTCCATTATTCTTTTCAGAGCTTGTTATGGAGTGTTGAGGTTCATCATGGAAAGCGGAGCAAAAGGCGCTGTTATCACAGTCAGCGGAAAATTGCGTGGTCAGAGAGCCAAATCGATGAAGTTCACAGATGGCATTATGATACACAGCGGAAACCCACCTAGGGATTGCGTCGATTCTGCAACCCGACATGTCCTATTAAGACAAGGTGAAAGTGTTAAGAAAACTGGAATTTCTTTATTTTTTTGTTTACAGGAGTCTTAGGCATACGAATCCAAATCATGATGGCACATGATCCAACAGGGAAAATTGGAGTCAAAAAATCTCTTCCTGATCATGTTGTTGTACATGAACCCAAAGAAGACGAACTTTCATCTTAATTTTCTCTTATTAAATACTTCTGTAAAATAAATAAGAATTAATTTTATATTTGCTGCATGAAGGCAAGCTTGGGCCCTGTGTGTAGTTCCCCATTCCTGTTCCCAGGGGTTATGGCCAGCCTGAGGTTCCCATCCAACCTACAAAAATTGGTCAACAATGGGCCAATCACTAGTCAACAACGTGCTGGCCAGAATACCAATGGGCAATCCAGAGCCCCGTTTCAATCCTAGAGGGGCAATCCTAGACCCACCATTATGCTAAAATTTTGTGACCCCCTCTAACCAACAATTTAATATCACCCCTATTCAAACTATAGCCTTTAACCTCAGACCTTCAGGATTCAACACCCAATCCAAAGGCCCGCAACGGGTTAACTACCGGTAACCAGGGTCAGATAGGTAAAATTTACCAGCCCTATTCTCAACCTCCCCTCCTCCCTTCCCCCTTCATCAAGAATATAAAAAGGTTCAAAACTGCCTCTAGTTTCCACAAACCAAGCTAAAAGGGATCATATTTGATACTATGTATTCCTTTATGGCAAATCTGGCCTTTTTAGCTTAATTTTTGATTATTTTTTGGACCTTTTAATACATAATGGGTAAAATTAATACAAATTTTTTTGGGGGGTTAAATTGGGGACCGCCCGCCTTGAAGCCTGCACCCCATTGATGAACGCCATATCGCAATGTTTGGGATTAATGCCTTAGCACGCGCGGCCACCAGGACGACTTGGCCTCTATTCGCTTGATTTTTTATGTCCTTTTTTGGACCTAGAGGTCCAATTAGATACTATCAATTCCTTTATGACAAATAGGGCCGAAGTGTCCACAAAGGCTTAAAAATCAAGCTAACTAGATACTAGTCCTTTACAACAAATTCGGCCCTTTGAAGCATAATTTTTGATCATTTTAGCTGATTTTTTTGGTAGGCCTATCCGACCCTGTAGGTCACCAACGTAGTTAGGCCAATTCTCAATACGTATTCCCCCCCAAAAAACCTTTTAGGTAGTCCCCAATTTGCCCTCAATCTCACTGTATATGACATATTGTTGCAAATTATAACACCAGTATATACCTACTACCCATATCCATATGGCTGGAAACCCCTCCCCAACATACTCATTAGTCATTACCCATACTCCTCATTGCCCATACACCTTCGTCCTTTGATAAACCATCCCCATTCATCCCTAACTTTTTTAAAAGTTAGAAGGTTTTATTTCCTCAAAAAAAGATTGTTAAAATTGAAATGAAATTTTAGAGTTCTTATCCGAACAGAATTGATGATTTATTCACAAGTTAAAATATTCTTGCTTTACGTGTAAAGTGGGACATTCGCATTTCACTTATTATCGCAAGTAGATAACAACCTTGTAGCTTGAGAAAACAAGAAGCTCCTTCATAAAAAAAGACAAAAGCCTTATTACAACCGTGTTGCAACATAAGTTTCCCTTTTTTGGAAGAATCTACGTTTCTAGCTCGAAAACCCCCAACATAAAAGGTACCATTTACATAATTCTCGTCTTTAGAATCATCTCTTTTATTTTAAAAATAGTTCAAACTAATAAAAATTTAAATTTCCCACACCGTGTCAGTGGTGACGTCTTCCAAGGACGTAACCTGTTGATGGGGTGGGGATCGGAACTGAAAGCTTGAGTCCGTTTTTGTTTTGGAGTTTTGACGACGGGCGTGTTCCCTTTCAGATTTTTATCCTCAAAAGTCAAAATGCACTTTTGTCATTTATGACGCCTTAATTATTTTATTATGACTTTCTAAATATTAATTTCCATCGAAAACCTTTCATAGAAACTTCTTTTTATCGTATTAACCTGCTTCTAATAAGGTAAGTCGGTTAAATAAAATGGTTACAACGAATCAATTAATTTATTTATTGCAATGTTGCCTATATATCCACTAGAAATATTACTAGAAACTTGGATTATTGGAGTAATAAATTTTGCTCAAATCTGGAAATGAGTCGTCAAATGGTACCTAGCTAACTATGATGTTTGGAGGACCATCTTTGTGTGTTCTTGACTTCTTGTTAGCTGGCCCGACCAAGTTGTTCTTTCCCCATTAGACTGGTTGGAAAACCATTTCAAGTGGTTTGGACCCATAAGAGGGTGTAATGGGGGAGGAAACTTAATGAGAACTTGGTGCTGGGGCATGCTCCAAACAAGCACTTGAGACTTTTTATGATCCGAAGGTCCTCTCTTTTCAGATGGCTAAGAAACGCACATTGTCCGGAAACGTTGGAATCGGCGTTTTCGTCCTCGCTCTTCTCTTCACTGTAATCGCTTTCTGCTCTTCAAGCTGGCTTGTGTCCGACTATCGCATAAGCGGAGCTCATTTTAACCGCCTCGGCCTCTGGACCCACTGCTTTCGATCTCTTCCTGACCCTCGTGATGAATACCAGAGACGATTTTTCGTCGGATGCCGCTGGGTCTACGATCCGTTTACCACAGGATATGACGAAATTCGAGGATACCTTATGCCTCGTATGGCTTTCAATCTTAATTTTTTTATCAACTAATACATTTTTTTTAGCATTCATTATTGTCACGCAATTCTTTTATACTCTGGCATTCATCGGTGTTCTAGCTGCCTTTATTCTTGTCCTTATGTTCTTTTTATGCTTCGGACCTGATCAAAAGCACTTTGTCAACCTAACTTTATTGATAGGCCTTATTATGTCTGTCGTTGGTAAGTTTTAGGTAGAGTTATTCAGAAAATATACCTATTGCAATGGGGGCAGTAGTCCTCAGATTCAAAAATTGTTGGGATAGGTTTCATTTCAGACCCCATCGGACACCCAAACCACCATAACTCAAAGTTTATATAGATATTAGAACGTTTTGGATGTTACAAGGGGCAAGCTGTCACAAAATTATCGATTTCATTTTTTGGCGGAATTCGATTTTTTCAAGCATAAACGCATCAATTTGTGTTAAACGGCAGTTATCCGACTCTTTTAACAGAGTTAAATCGCCGAGGTTAAAAATCGCGTTTGGTTTTAAAAGGAAGAGGTCCAGGACAAAACTCCCCTTTTAAACAAAGAATGGTGACCTGGGCAGGTACATCATCTAAACCTCCTCTATTACACGATTCCGTGCCCGACATTGTTTACCTATCGTTTTCTATATTTTTTCAGTCGGTCTCCGAAACGTTGGTTTTTAAAGGCTTAGTTTAATAATTACTTAATATGGATGAGTCTCCTCCTCGAGGGAAAAGGACATAAAAAACAATAAGAGCAGATTTTCACATACCACGAAGGAACCGCCAGAATGCTCACAAATGTAGTGCTGTCTTCTTTTGACGCCGAGTACTTTTCATCTGATGCCTCAACTCACAGAACTTTTCTGGGCCTTTTCGTGATTTCTCGATACCTCGAGGTTGGAGATGGTTGAAAATCGTGACTGGGGACAGGTCTCAGGGCCTGAGGATCATAGTTGAATAGCAGTTCAAATTCAAATCGGTCTACTGGGACTTGTCTAAGGGGCCTAAAATGGAATTTCGTTGATTTTCTGGTAATCCAAAAGGTTTGAGAGGGTTGAAAATCGTGCGAATTGGGAATGTTCTGATGAATCCGCAGACCGTATTAAGAAACGGTTTCAAAACACGGCAACATTGTTCTGGAACTTGGCTAAGGGGCCCTTAAATGGAATTTCGTGATGTTCTTTCGATACCGGAATTTGAGATGGTGGGAAATGGTGACGGAAATATATTTATGCCCGAGGACCATAGTAGGAAGACACCTTGAAATCGCCATAAGCGGTCCCCCCCAGACACCGAGAGTTCCAACCTCTCCTGAGGGACTGGGCGCGGGAAACTAGAGACATCAAGGTCAAACTAGGACCAACTAGTGAGCGGGTGGCTGGGGGACTAGGACGATCAAAGAAGTGGATTAGGAAGCCTTTCCGGAGGAAATCCGGCTTTTTGCTTCTCGAGGCTTTTAGATTTCTTTTCAGCACAAAAAAGTTCTGAAAAAAACTCTTAATTTGTTAAAGGGGAAGTTGTCCATCAGATTTTAAAAATTTTCCAAATTTCTTCGGCACATTTTTCAATATTATTATAATTTGTTTTTGAAATTTCACAGATGATAGCTCTTACATACCTAAAAACGTGTGATTTAAGAAAAAAAAAATTTATTGCAATAACTTTTGAGCAAAAAACCAGTTTTGTAGGTTTCCAAAAAATTTGGTTCTATCGGGACAACTCCCTTTTAACATCCAACGCTTCATATATAGATTTGTTATGTATATATGATATATAGATATGTATATATTCGCACGATAACTTGTCGTAATTTTAATTGACGACATGAAATTCGGATTTTAGGGCTTTTTAAAACTGATAGAATTATGAGTTCGTTAACCGGCTGAATCGACCAGCGGTTTTCGGTACTATTACTTAGGGCATAACCTGCGAATCTCGCAAAAACCGTTCATCAATCGCTTTCAACTAAAAGTGACTGTTATGGGGATGGCTATGAAAAAGATTGAAAGTTGGTTTGGATCAGCTGGTCGCATAGATGTGAACTAGGGTTAAAAAAGAAAATTTTTGTGAATTTTACCGGGAAAACAGATGATTTGTGTTTCTTCGAATCTATAGAAGTTCATAGGGATCTAACCATCTGAAAGAAATCTACCTCTTTAGTCCTGCTGCCCGAGACGCGACTCATTTTTTATTAGGGCTTATCTAAAATTTTTATTCTTGTCTTTTCTAGAGGTCGTTTGTAGTGCATTGGCTGTTATAGTTTTTGCAATATGGGCAAACACTGACGGCTGGATGCCTGGTCACGATAACAACTTTTTTGGATGGGCTTTCGCTCTCGCAGTCGCTGGGACGATTGCGTCGCTCATAGCGGGAGGTTTGTTTTTGGTCGAAGGTGTCGTACAAAAGAAAAAACGAACGTATTTAAAAGAATCTCAAACTAGGTTCGAAATGGAACAAGACACAAAAGCATAATATCACACAAGTCAAAATAATTAAGATAAGCATACTAAGGGATAAGTGCTGTATTATTGAAATCAATCCTATTTTTAGAAATATTAGGAACCAATTCAGGATCTTTCCTCGTGATCTTACAGGATAGAAGCACTAAAATCAAACCCAGAACAATAGAATAATATAAATTGTCTCTCAATATTCTGTATGGGAGGAATTAAGGGAAGTACTCATGGACCTACTAGTTTTTGTCCCAGAGTTCATGAGTTCTCCTCACATCATTCCAAAATATTATACTCTCAATAAATTATTTTTAGGGAGAAGAAGAAAGCACCTGAATAATTTTATAGTACTTATCCTAGACATAAAATATTTCCGTCCTTTGAAAAGACATTTCTGTGCCTTAATTTAGACGTATTTGTCCTTAAAAATTGTTGTCCTTCTGTGAATAAGTAACCGTCCATTATTTCTGTCCAATAATTTTAATTCTAGAAAGACTTATTCGATTTATAAAATAATTTTTAATTTAGTCGTATGTAGTATGTATTCAATCACATACTTCGGAAGTTATGGCTTCATTTTACATCTTAAGCAGTACCTAATGTATTAATTTTTATTTTGTAAGTTTGCACAGCAAACCATTGTACTTTTGCTTTATTTTTGTACAAAATATATTATAAAATTTTTATCTACGGTTGTTTATTAGGCTAAAACTGCTGAAAGTGCTTGGAATGCCAGATAATAATGTATTACGCAGGTAGGTACTTCTTTGATGCTCTATCTATAACCTTCCTGACAATATAATATACCTATTTCAGTTAGGTCATCCTAACTGATTTTCTTCAAAAGACAAGCTGCATGTTAATTTTCTGGAATATCTTGTTGATCGACCTAATTTCAAGCCTATCGATGCTCAGGGAGCTGAGAATACGGAATGTACACTCAAAAGCCCAAAATGATAGCACCTGGGTGTCATGACGTCGATTTAATGATGGTCAAATTGATCGGATTCTTTACTTCAAACACAGAAGAACACAGTCTGTCTTTCTTCTGTGCTTCGAACCGAAAAATAACCCATGCGGCTGATACGTATCAAGAAAACACTTTTTTTGGGCCTAATCTGGCAACACTGTAATGCCTCAAAAGTCAAAGCTAGGCTATTGACGGTTTTCACGATTAAAAGCAAATTTTGATACTTTTTGGACCAAATGTCATGCCCATGCTGACGTGGGGAAATTATTTTCAAAAGCTGGCAAACCTGGCAACTTATCAGCTCACACTACAGCTGTTCCATTCTTATCAAAAAAATATCATAATATTACATTTGCCGAATAAGGGGCCAAGAGGAGAAGGATCATCCCCTTTATAAGAAGGATAATTTGAAGAATGTGAGCGACTTTAAAGAGTTAGAAAAGAAATGACTTTGAGCGAGTATGTCTCGACTTTGGGGGACAATCCGTATTTCGGTGCGGGTTTCGGTCTTTTCGGAATCGGAGCAGCGGCGGCGGTACTTCGCAAAGGACTCCAAGCCTCGCTTGTCTTCCTTCGTCGAAACTACATGATCACACTCGAAGTTCCATGCCGGGACAAAGAGGTTTTTTATTTGTCCAATTCCTCCACCACACACACTCTTTTCTCTTTCTTTTCCTTTCCCAACATGGTTAACTGATTATACTAAATAGTTGCAGCTATTTTAATTTTTGTTTATTTCTTAAGCCTAACCTCCTTTTATTTTTTTTTTCTTTCTTTTTAACTCAAAAAATTGAGACTTTTAGGGGTGAATGCTCGGGATGAGTGCTCGTAACAGTTGAAAAAAAAAAAAAAAAAAAATCAGTCACCTAAATCAATTAATTTGAAAAAGATGCTAATAAAAGATAAGGTTACAAGTCAGTGTAGCTATTGAAAACGTACACCAAAAGCCGTCGAAAACATTTATTAGGAACACTGATTTTTCTATTTCATAAATTTCTTTCTGGGAACGATCCTCGAAACCTTCCTGGCAGGAAACCATAACCTGTAAATCAAAATCCAATATTTAAACGTTTTTTCAGGAGAATGAAAGTTTAAACAAATTTTTAGATAAAATCATTTGTAAATGTCAAAAAAAAATGACGGGGAAGATACTCTTGGAGCTTTCCCATTGAAAAATGGCGATTGAACCGGACAAAGTGGACGGAAGTAAAGTTCCAACTAAGGCAAAAAATGCTAGAAAACTCTTTTAGAATCTTTGTTTACATGAAACTTATTGACAATTTTACTCTGTATAATGGAACCCTGTACTAACTTGACGAACCATCGAACGCTGGAACGATCTCGTTCGTTTAACCGTTCAAAGAGAAGTTCTCGAGCTCGTGATTTCAATATAACTTTCAAACGAATTGAGGTGAGTTCTTAAAACAATTATCTAAGGAAGATTAATCATTTATTGGCAGGTTGGTTACTTTTGAGGTATGAAAGGTTACTACAAGTGGGTTGTCACAAAATCGATAGTATAGAGCATCATGATGACGGCACACGGTGCTGTAATATCATAAGTCGATACGATAATCATCCAAATTAAATGTGACGGAAACTGTTGTCCAGTTCATGGGTAATCAATGGGTTATTCAGCAACCCTTTTTGAACACTTTCTAACCGCAACATTTTGTTCAGTTTAAGACCAATGTCAGTGAAAGTTCGGAAGATCTTCGTTTTCACGTGGGTGCATCAACGGAGTCCTAAAATTGCAACTTACGTGCGTTTGAAGCATAAATTTTAAAACGCAATCAGAGAAACTGTGAATGAAAATAATTAATACATAAAGTTAAAAAAATCTTTCTTACTATGATTTACAGATTCAAGAATCCCACTATTTCGTTCACTTTTTTCAAACGAGTGGAATCAGAGAGGTCAATGTTTGTAGTCGCATGAAACTATCTTTGAATCCATGAGCCCAGCGCTCTACGGGTTTTTGTGCAATCCGGAGCGACCTTTTCAGAAAGCCTTCTGACGCGATGTCATTCCGAACATTGATAAATAATCTGTTGAACATGTTGCGAAGTTTGAAGTTCTGCTGCAGTGCGCCGATGTTCTATTTCTTTGACGGTCGACTCGGCCAGGTCTTACTAAAGGCGGAGATCAGTCTGAAATTTTGCTTCATTCATTGCCAAATCGATCGACTCAGATGTCACCTACCGATGTAGTTGGTGCGTCATAAAAAACGATTCTCGCTTCTGTGCTCCGCTACACCGTCCCAGACAGTTTAAAAGACCAGAAAAAGTTCACCGGTTAAGCCCTCGTACGACCCAGTCGACACTAAAATTAGGACGGTCAACATGTACTTTCAAACCTTATTACAACACCTTCTTGGTGTCTTCTCTGCTGACGAACGCCCTGGCTCCGGCATCGATGTCTTGCCAATAGGAATAACGGCTTTGAGTATCGACACTTAAAAGATCGATTCAAGCTGATCATCCGTTAGACCTCTTTCGCTCCAAATCAAAAGACACAATGCCAAACTGAGTCTGCCAGCTAGAGCGGTTAGCCCAATGAAGAATTACCACATCCGCAGAGAGGCAACATACGGCAGTGTCCGCTATCGGATGTTACCTACCCTCCCTACTTTATTCCTCACTTACAACTGAGTCAAATTTTCATTAAAAACTCTCTTACACTTCCAAAAATTCCCCTGTCCCGCGTCACAGTGAAAAGCCTAGACATCAGAGACGAACTCTTTGAAGTCTGGATAAAATTCGATCGGAAACGCCAAAACTCGTATAGAGTATGACAGAAATAAGCGGACGCACTTTTTCTAGGATGGAGATCTACCTCCGAAACGCGATGCCAATCGGGGACCCATCGCTGTATACATGACGGTGTTTCCTTACGTTCATGCTCAAAAGCAAGTTTCTTGCACTGTAATGGCATTAATTATTTAAATATAACATCCACCTCACCCCACCATCTTAAGAATTAGAAATAAAACTGCTTGTCGATCCTAAAGGATGTCAAAGTCGACCGCTTCCCAAAGGTACCTCCATATGCGACAAGTGTGCTGTTCTCGCGTTCTGTCGACTTTGATACACGTACGCGATAGCTAAATAAAAAAAAAACTATGCTTAAACATGCAAAAGCTCTGGTGAAAACTCACGTGAAGAAATGTGTACCCGACGCTGGAATCGCAAAATCATATTGGTCTGATATGACCAGTGTCGTGCTGCCTAAGCTGGTTTCCGACATGCTTCAACACCTCTTTGCTTCCGTGGCGGTTGTAAAACTTTTTTTTGATTTGGATGGGGGATGGTTGTTTTCTTCGCGGCCTTCACAGTAATCAGGAATAAGCCATAATGTTGCGTTGCACTTACAACGTTACTGGCATGTAACATTTTCGAGTACATCACAAGCCATCGTACCTTTAAGATTAATACATTTAGAGTTAATCTATTATTTTTTCTCACGCTTTTATAAGTGTTGTATTTCAGTTAGTTGATCATTGTTTAGTTTCGATACGAAGGAGACAAGTCGAGGCCACTGTAGTCGCTTTTGCGAAGTACCTCCCCTCCTGCTCCTCCCTCTTTTATTCTTCTCCTCTTTGTCTCTTCCTTCCTCCCTTCTTTCCCCCTCCCTCCACCCCTTTCTCCCCTCTCCCCCCTCCCTACCACATCACACACTTATTCCCCTTTAGCCCTTACCGTTTTGTATTATACCAATACCAATGTTATTACCAAATGGCTTCGTCAATGGATACGGTGAGAGCCGAACGTCGAAGAAGACCTGCATTTGATGCGCGAGACCAGCTTCGAGCAGCACGACACTGGTCATATCAAGACCAAATATGATTTCATTCCCAGCGTCGGTACACATTTCTTCAAGTGAGTTTTCCAGCTCTTTTGCATGTTTAAGCATAGTTTTTTTTATTTAGCTATCGCGGTACGTGGATCAAAGTCGACAGAACGCGAGAACAGCACACTTTAGATCTGCATATGGGAGTACCTTGGGAAACGGTCACTTTGACATCTTTAGGATCGAACAAGCAAGTTTATTTCGAAATTCTTGAAGAAGGTTGGTTCTGTTGATGTTATTTTAAATAATTAATGCCAATTACAGCAAGAAAACTTGCTTTGACTGAAACGGAAGGGAAAACCGTCATGTATACAGCGATGGGTCCCGATTGGCGACCGTTCGGCCATCCTAGAAAAAGGCGTCCGCTTAATTCTGTCATACTCGACGATGGCGTTTCCGATCGAATTTTATCCGACGTCAAAGAGTTCCTTGATGCTTCCAAATGGTACGGGGACAGAGGTAATTTTGATTTACGCTAGTTTTTAATGAAAATTTGCAGTTTTATCTAGGCATACCGTATCGTCGTGGATATTTGCTGTATGGTCCGCCCGGATGTGGTAAATCTTCATTCATAACCGCTCTAGCTGGCGAACTCAGTTTTGGCATTTGTGTCTTGAATTTGAGCGAAAGAGGTCTCACTGATGATCGATTGAATCATCTTTTAAGTGTCGCTCCTCAAAACACGATTATTCTATTGGAAGACATCGATGCCGCCTTTGTCAGCAGAGAAGACACCAAGCAAGGTGTGATAATAAGTTTCATTACATTTTACCGGTCTAAATTTTAGTGGCGACTGCGTACGAAGGGCTTAACCGAGTGACTTTTTCTGGTCTTTTAAACTGTCTGGACGGTGTAGCGAGCACAGAAGCGAGAATCGTTTTTATGACGACTAACTACATCGAGAGGTACATCTTAGTCGAGCGATTTCAAATAATGAAGCAAAATTTCAGACTTGATCCCGCTTTAGTAAGACCTGGCCGAGTCGACGTCAAAGAATACATCGGCCACTGCACAGAACATCAACTTTCCAACATGTTCAACAGATTTTATCAATGTTCGGATGACATCGCGTCCAGAAGCTTTTCTGAAAAAGTCCTCGATGCAAAAAAACCCGTAAGCGCTGCTCAGATTCAAGGATATTTCATGCGACACAAACTTGACCCTCCTGATCTCGTATTGAAAAAAGTGAACGAAATATGGGATTCTTAATCTGTAAATCGATAGTAAAAAGATTTTTTTTAAATTTATGTATTAATTATTTTCATCACAGTTTCTCTGATTGCGTTTAAAATTTTATCTTCAAACCACGTCGTGCCAATTTTTAGGACTCCGTTGATGACCCACGTTGAAAACGAAGATCCTTCCAACTTCACTGACATTGGTCTTAAATGAACAAAATGTTGAGGTTAGAAAGTGTTCAAAGGGTGGCTGCCTTCACCCATTGACTTACCCAGGCTGGACAAAGTTTCCGTCCACATTTAATTTGTAAGATTTCGTATCGACTTTGATATTAGCAACCGTGTTGACGTCATCAATGGATGCTCTGACTATCGCATTTTGCGACAACCACTTGTAGTAACCTTCAGCCTCAAAATTATACACAACCTTCAATAAATTATTAATCTTCCTTTAGAATTGTAAAGAACTCACCTCAATTCGTTTGAAAGTTATTTTTAAATCAAAGCCGAGAACATTCTCTTTGTAGGAAACGAACGAATCGCCAAAGCGTTCGATGGTCGTCAAGTTGTACAGGGTTCCATTATAAAGAGTAAAATTTGTAAAAAGTTTATGAAACCAAGATTTCTAAAAGAGTTTTTATCATTTTTTGCCTTATTTGGAACTTACTTCGTCCACTTGTCCGGTCGCATTTTCCAATGGGAAAGCTCCAAAAGGTATCTCCCCGTCATTGTTTTTGACATTTAAAATGATTTTATCTAAAAATTTGTTTAAACTTTCATTTCTCCTGAAAAAAACGTTTAAATATTGATTTTATTTAGTTATGGTTTACTTGCCAGGAAGGTTCGAGGATCGTTCCAGAAGAGAAATTTATGAAAAATAGAAAAATCAGTGTTCTATACATTTTTTCGACTCTTTTGTTCGTTTTTCAAGTAGCTACATACTTGAACCTTATCTTTTATTAGATTTTTCAAATTATTGATTTAGTGACGAATTTTCAACTGGTAGACCTCATCCCGAGAATTTACCCCCTAAAATTCTCAATTTTTTGAGAAAAAGAAAGAAAAAAAAAAAAGGATTTTAGGGCATTAAAAATAAAACAAAAAATTAAATAGCTCAACTATTTATTATAATAATTTAACAGTTTTCATTAAAAATAAAACGATAAAACAAATACATTTTGTTTTTTCTGAAATTGAAAAATAAAAAAAACCAACATCCAAGAAAGAAATTGTTGGTAGGTACTAAAAAAATACTTAAAAAAAATCTAAACGATCCAACTACCTTTCGTTATCACAATTTGCGACTTGAAAAGATCCATAAAATAAAAATCCGTGAAGAGGTTTCCTGTTGAGCATCACAAAAAAATTGGTCCTGATGAGATTAATTGACATAAATAAAAGGTGTAAAACTATTTAAAATAGCAATTTAATCACGATAAATGTGATGTTTTGAGCAAAATGTGACTTGTAACTACAGCGACTTTTTGGAATGTTAAGTGAAGCTTTAAAAATATTCCTACACCGAAAAGTGGAGAAAACACGGATTAATTGAAAACGAAGCATCTTTTTTTTAGAAAAATAAAGCGTTTTTTTGTTGAAAATAATTCTATTTTTTCTTTTTCCCGCTTCTAAGTTTGTAATTGTGTTTTCGTTTCGAAGGTAATCGGTCTTTGTTCCATTGAACGTGAAGTTTGAGGGCTAAGGAAAGATCTTCTTTTTCTTGTTTCGCTTTCTCTTCGTCCGCTTTTGAAGTTTCGAGCGAAATAAGCGTTTTCGTCCGCGAAAAATTGTTTGAGGAGATTTTTAACGACGTTTTGTTTCTGACCGTTTGGATTTTTGGATCTTTGGCATCGAGCGAGAGATTTTTCGGCTGGTAGATCGGCACAATTTGTTTTTCTCCATCTAAGAAAAAAATAAAAAAATAAAACCGCTAAAATTAATAAAATCAATTTAAAACAGTTCATGTTTTTGAATTCCCTATATCAAGCAAAAAATCCCAATTCTTAGACTAAAACTTAACTTTTTCTCAGCTCCCCGTGGAGCAATCGACTTGAAATCTTCAGGGC